>JAANSM010000085.1:0-52421 GCA_036850725.1 Orchesella villosa | reverse complement strand
AACTCGCGACTTTATTTTCATCGACAAAAAACTCATCTTCATATTCAAGTCCTCCAGCTATTTTCCGCATGAATTAGAAAAAACTCTCTCTCTCTCTCTCTCCATAGTAGATTTCCAGCAGAAGAGGCTTCTAGAGAGATTTTGATGAGATGACGTGAAAAACTTCTCTAGGTGCAGATAAGGCACGAACGAAGCCGCTCCATGTAGCTGTAGTATATAAAGCGCATGAATGAAAACTCAGAGTTTATTTATATAGCTTAACCATCGCCATAGCCCAAGTGATTTTTTGGCAGCTGGGAAAAAGTTGGCTGCTGCTGCAACCTATTGTATCACATCATCCACGTTGAAATTTTATGTTAATGTTGATGCATATAATATTTGATGAATATATCAATGATTCCTCAGTTGGTACTATATTTTAAGGTTTATATGATTTCGTCTTCGTCTGGTCTATACCTACACAATTTATAAGGTTTCAAAACTGATTGGAATAGTAAAAATGTGTTCTACATGAAACGAATATGAATATTATTGAATATTAGTATGTATATGGCTTTATATGTGATCCGATCCTATCTATTCATGCATAAGTTGAGAAAAGTTCAAAGATTTGATTCAAGGCATAAAAGTTATGAAGTATATAGCTGATTAGGGACACCCTCAAGTACATCATTGTACTCGGCTGATTTCCATACTAATGAGCCTAATTGAAAAACTTTAGCTCACACTGATGATGATGATATTTAGTGATATTGTGCTGCTCCTCATGATAACGAATACTAGTGACTGGTGACAGCATTTAGGTAAAGAGACGTCACCGCCTCCCAAAGGAATGCAAACAGAGATAGACTGAAAACTGATACAATATTGTAGCCTTCTCCTTCATCCCTGTTTGAGTTGAAGTTGAGTTTCCATATAAAAAACCACCTCCAGTGCACCACCTGAGCTTCATTCACAATTCCTAGAAATCTGTTAACTCACACTCTCTCCCCCTTTTGTGTTTGAGTTTGACCGAGATTTTTGGGTGTCGAGTGTCTGGTCTGATTTTTACGGAGTGAAAAACAAGTCTGATAAACTTTTCACATGACAGTATGAAATGAAATGAATCACATTTTGGTTGAGGAGCTGGGAGGAAGGAGTATGATTATGGTGGAAGTCTAGAACTGGAACAACGCAACCCTTTTTATCCATGAAAAAGTTTGTGACATGTAATGCCAACTTGCGATGATTTATGTTCCAGTTAAAACAAAGGCTAGCAACATATCTCTACCGTCTGGCAATTTTTCTCTTTCTATAATGTATCTCATGACAAATAGCTTGTAATGAATTGTACGTACTATGAACAAACATTTCAAGCTCAGATTTCACTTTTTCCGGATTGGATTTTACTGTAAAGTTAGCAACGCACAGGATTTGGACTTGATGGGATATAATATAGAAAGTTTTTATGCAGATTGGTGTGGAGAAATGCAAATCCAAGTACAAGCCAAAATTGTTTTCATTCAGCGTGGAAAACTCTTTCTCTGTTCTTCAGCTAATCCCCTTTTTCCTAGAAAGGGAACACAAGCTCTTCATCTTCGTTAGGAGGTTCTCCAATGAGTAGGAGCTCATGTTGCAGATATTGTCCTGCTTTTCCATAAGGTTTTTTGGTGATGATGATGAGAGAAAAAAGCTCTTTGGCTCATCTCAAAAATAATTGAACGTTTCATGGTTTCATGTGGGATATTTTGATGAGCTATGCTTTTTTTGTTAAGAGATTTGTATGTAACATGTTTCCTTATATGAAAATCATATGAAAACACACTAGAGAATTGTATGCAATAATATCTAACGTTCAACGTTATAAGCTTCACATAATGAACAAATCGTATTATTCTTCAGTTTTTAATCGCATTATTATTAGTCAATACAACAATAACAACACGAAGTACAGGGACATCAAATATGAAACAGAGTGTAACTGATTATACAATCGGATCTGAAGATGACGGTATATTTAAGCCTTTTACATTAAAATTAGCACTTTTCAACAAGTCAATGTTCAACCCACTGGAATTCAAGTGATCAAATGGGAGCAACAAATAGGATAAATAATACTGTCGGTGTGTCGGTAACAAACTGCATGGTTGTCGCACATTCCCCTGCTTTAGTATTCCACAATGGATACATATATTATTATGTACTTACATGGTACACTATATTATATCACGGTAAAAACTTCACAGATTTTCTGCTTCCATTGATATACCTATACTTACGATTAATTATACAGAATATACACACTGGCTTATAATAAACATGCATGATACATACATTTATATCTTTATGGAAGTACGATTGATACATATCGCTCGCATTGCAGATTCTTATATGAAGAAATAAATATTTACACGCATACACACATTGTCCTTGTGCAGGAATGCTTGATAGACTGACTTTTTATGAGAAATTATACCATGTTTCAATTGCTACATAGAAGAAGGAAGCTCTCGGCTCTTGTGGAATTGGATCTTCTGGATTTTTCTGGAGTGTAGCACCGTACCCCATGAACCCAGTATTTTTGCATGGCATCATTATTTTATGTATCTTGCAGTACTTACCTGCGGGTGCGGGAATCATAGCAATCTATTCAAACATGAATACGAATATATTTTCTATGGACACGAACTTTTCTCATTAAATTTCATTATATAAATACTGACGATTGCATATTTTATGTACATTTCATTAATGTAAAAAGTACGATACCCTTACGAAAATTTGACTGGTTTTTAGGTTTGCTAGGACTAAAATCAGGTTGCTAGGATACCGTATCCTAGCAACCTACTAGTACCCTAGCAACAGGTCGCGATTTTTGCGATATACTTACAATTTACAATGCATAAGAGCTTTTTTTACAACACCTATCTTACTACTAATCCACTTATGTACACATGTAGGAATAATGTATCAATTTATTTTTTCTCCCAATTTATCCTGTTTGTTGAAAGGGTGATGTGATGCGATGTGATATCTCAAGCACCATCATTCATTGTAATAGTGTTTCCACCACATTGCACTACAAGCTTTTGCTTTTAGAACACACACCTAGTTATACACATATTTTAATACATTAAATGTACATTTTTTAGTTTTCACACTGTGCCCTCCTAATTACAATCATTATTCGTGTAATAAACTGTCCATATATTATCAATACAAGAGTAGATTATGTTAGAAAAGTTTATCTTCTTGTCATTAATTATGGGTTAATAGTAGTACTTATGTATCATTCTCGATATGTTTTCGTTACAATTTTTTTTACAATTCCAGAAGTATTTTCTTTGCCTCTCGGAAACAAAAGTATGTCAAAGACTCAACTTGATTGAAGTGCAGACTGCAGACTAACCACTTCACTCACCCTCATTCATAATAATTACAATTTTATTATATTATGCATCGTGCTGATGCGATGAGAATGTTTTATGAGGGAATCGCATTATATTTTCGTTTGGATTTCCAACAAAATTTTACTAAACTATTATGATTATTATTATTCGTTTATTTCCAATATTATGCTGGTAATGATGGGAATAATTGTGAATTCAGTTTTTGGAGAGGGATCTATAGACAAGAGGCTCGCATAGCAAACACGGCAGGTGCAAGTACTTCAGGACAACAAGCTGCCTGTTATAAATACGCATTATGGAGTAATAGCAAAATAGCATTGTATTTATCTTGTGATTATTTACTTATTCAGCAACTTTCATAATAGCGTTATTCAGTTGAGCTGTATGAGGAGCGGAGTTTGGAACACGGTTGCTTTCCTATACATGAAATGAGTCGACGAACTCAAATCTGATTGTCCTGAACGATACTATCAAATATGCCTAATAATTTAAAGTATTATTTGTAACGTATTCATATAGCATTCAGCGTGATTTGTAACGGAATTGGATAAAAATTATTGGGTTAAATTGAATTAAGTATTTTCCACACAACGAACACAACTGAAAATGTTTTACCTAAATAAATATCAACTTTTAACAGTATCAGCAGTAATTCTCCAGTATTGGTAGTTTATGTTCATACAATCATCTACATAGCAGAACTTCAAAGATATTCCAGGATGAAAAGGAGTAATTTTCTTCTCCATGCAAGAGCGACTTTCCATTTTCTTTTGCGTTTCTTTCTCGAAACTTGTTTTGCTTGTCGATTAGAAATGCGTCATAGCACACGCAAAGTTACCTACATATGAGCCTAATGTTTCTTAATTCTTATTTTCATGTTGAATTTACACGTGATGTATTCGAAATTAACACTGAAAATACCTCTCTCACAGGTGCGTTTTCATTTCAACAGCTGAACGTAATGTTCTTTTTTGCTACATACGTGTTTGCCATTTGCACTGGATGTTGCTTACGTAATTCTTTCCTTAGAACTGAAAATAACCCTTACGACATTCCATAATACTTTCATCCTCGCCCTCGCATATAAGACATTGAGTGTTTTTCTTATTGGAGCCGAAACGCTATTCCATAGAGTCCCATTAAGGTAGAAATCCTCTCTCATCCCAGCACCTGAGACTTTCTTCTCGTCCATCTAAACCGAGCCCATTCATTATACATAAGTTCTTCAATTTACGCAAGCCCTTTCTTCTTCACTTTTGGAACCGTGTCCTCCTTCCTTTCACATGTAGATACATGCTTATAGTCACTATGTATACAGCATATACAATCCCCATGATCATGATCAAATTTGATGGGAATCGAAACTGAAAAACAACATTAGCAGCTCAACCATGACACTTGAACTCAATCCAACCAAACCAAAGGGGATCTCACAACTAACGGTGAAAAAAGCAAAAGGGAAAGAGAAAGAAGAGACTATATATATACAGCTGGCTGCGCTGTCATTTATAGTAAATTGACCCAGAGTTTGTAATTGACAAGAGAGGAAATCGAATTGTGGTGTAAAGGACGGTGAGAATTGTGAACATAAAATCTGGATTGGACCATTCATCCATGTCTCATGTACTCATCTTTGATATGTATATAAAATCAACACTCTATATTATACTGATGTGATGATGCTCTTCGGCTCATGTCTTCTCTTCATTTTCCTTTTACTATTGGCGTTGGATCAAAATCATTTGTTCATATCGAATTTCAACCATTTGATATACCTATTCCAGAAAGATGATGATGAATGCATACGCTTTTGGTTTTATAGGGAGCGAATCTTATTTTATGTGCAACCAAAGCTTTAACCCTTTTCTCTGGGAAAATGTCAGGGAAAGCACTCAAACACATTCTCTCTCTTGTGACAAAGATTCGGAAACGGGAGGAGAACCAAACCAACCATCGTATAACTTTACATGTATACTAATAATACATAATGAAATGTACAAAAGTAGACGAATTAGGACTTTCACAACTTCAGCTCCAGCTTTATATATATACTCCATGGAACGAAACCAAGACGTCATTGTCATTATATTATCTACGTTTCCAGTTCCTCAGCACATCACATCATATTCATGCTGGTTGGTAGTGGTGTTCTGTGGTGTGACATTTCCAAAGTTTACAACATCATGCTCATCATCATTTTGCTTTTGCATGAGACTGCGACATGATGAAACTCTGCTGATGCCTTATATTTAGAGCTCAGTTTCCTTCTCCATATACATTTACTGGGAAAAGTTGCAACAAGCTGAGAATAAAAAGTGGATGGCATAGGGAGTCCAGGATCAACTTCACAACTCTTATTACTTGCGTATGTCCTTATGCATTGCACGTCATTCTCGTCAAAATGTTGACATATACAGTAATTCTGTATAAAGTACATTTATATGCATATTATTGGTAAGCGTGTGCTCAACTCAACGTTGTTCTTCTTTACAGCAAGTTGATTCGCTCTGGAAAAAGTTGTGTCACATTTCGTCGTGCTCCATTACTTGCGTGCGTGTTCATCCTAATTAATTGGCCACTGAGGTATTATGGATATGTGTGTGTGCTGCTTGCTTGTAGTGCTCAAGAACCTCGTATCATACTCCTTCTTCTTTCTCTTTCAGTCATTCTCTTTACTTTCCATCACACCATGAGACTCTTTTCTCTCTCTTTTTCTACTTTCTTTTGCTGATTAACTAAAAGAACGTTGACAAGGGTTCTATCTTCTAAAAAGCACATCATCATCTACTTACTTACTTCGTAACAAAGTTGAGAGCAATACTAGAGCTTCCATATAAGTCCTATATATATATATGTATATATTATATGCATTTAGTCAAATATTTATATAATATACTTACGTTAGCCTTTCACTTTGCTCAGTATAAAATAGTCTTGTGCGACGAACACTAATGAAAATTGGTACGAAATACGATAGTTCTTCTTGTGCTTAAAAGTAGATATTACTTTTACATTCAATTTATATAATGATAATGGTTATACTTAGCTTTTTACTATATAATATATCTCCAGCAGCATCAACATCATCATGATCGGTACTGAAGTCTTATTGAGAAGGTAACTTTGGGGAATAGCCTGGTTGGAATCAAATGAGTAATTGAGTCATTGAAACTTTTCTCGTTTCAGAATAAATGTTCAACACTCGGAACTTTGACGGGGGACGGTGTGGTGGCAGGAGATGAGACGAGATGATGATGATGAATCTGTGGCTGATGTTGAAGATGTTGAGCAGAAATTGAAGTCGTTGTGGATGATGATGATGTCACTACCTGTGCCACAGCTACACCCCGTTTCATTATTGCAGTCGCACATTCATCATCATCTTCCTCCTCCTCATCCTGTTGCTGCTCCTGGCTTCTCCTCCGCCTACCACCAGAGCTCTCAACATTTTGAGTATTTGAAGGACTCCCGCTCACATCCGGTAGCTGGGAAGAAGTAGGTGGTGGTGGTGTTGGACTCGTTCCGGCTGCCGTTTTTTGTGGAGTTGTGGAGCAAGCCGTGGTCGTAATAACGTCTGCTGGGTTGAAATTAATCCCAGCTGTCATTACACCAGGGTAGGGATCAGGATCGTCTGGGTTGAGAGGTGGAAGAAGAATAAATGGCACTTTGAGACTCTGACAAAGTGACAGACCCCCGAGGATGAGCTTAGCCTGAGAACATATGAAACAGAGAGAGAGAGAGAAAAACGTAAAAAGAATGTCCATATTTTCCTCCAACTCTTACAAAAGCACAGAGAAAGATGATGAACAAAACTGCAATACACATGCGACAACGAAGATAGGGAAGGAGAAGAAGCTGGAAAATCCAATTCAATCATTTACGACTTGCGTATAACATGAAATATACATACGAACTTTGGGAAGAGATATGAGATGGGAAATGTGGGCAACAAGAATTCTAGTTATTAAGAAGAAAATACTTTTTAAAAGCCTTCTTCTCCCAGCCACGCCAAAACCAAACCACTCTTCTATCTCCCTTCATCTTGTCAGTCCAATAAACTTCATCTTACTTCATTCTACCTTTTACTTCCCATTCCATACATGCATATCATACTCTGGCTAATACCCACCGGAAAACTTTGGAGATGATGATAATATTAATATGCTCTTGCTTCTCTCGTTTCAAATTGTATTTCTTGGATTTTCTTTTCAAAAGCCTGAAGATAAAAAATTCTTTCTCTATTCCCCCCTCCATTCATTCATTTACTTTCCAATTTTCTCTCAAGACTCTCAAAATCCTGGTTTCATTAGATTACAAGAGAAAACTGCGGTTTTCATATGCTATCAGTTGTACAAAAGCATCTTGTCTTTCATCTCTACTGATTGAAGGTAGGTAGGTAGTAGCACTACGGGTGACGGGTATTAAATTACACTGACATATTACTACTTTTTACGCAATAGAAGAAACATGATGAGGAAAATCTTCGGCACTCACTGTACACTGTACCTTAACGTAATAGGAAACAATTATGGCGAAGACGTTTCTCGATCTGTTGGCCCCCTTTTGAGGAGCAATATCCATGATAGGTTCCAGGTTGTCCGTGCATGTAGAAGGGGATAACACAGGCTCCCTCCCGAAAGCCTCCTCCAGGGCAAGCCATTGCCTTGCGGGACCTCTTTGAGGCGTCAGGATGTATCTCTTTTGATATGAAGCTCCAGGGACTAGGAAAATCTATCCAAAAAAACAGAAATATCACGTCCCCCATTAAGTAAATTATTTTAACTAGAAATTCTATTGATTCTACCAAGATAAAAGAGAGTTTGTTCGGTAATAATGAGACACAATAACGCAATTAGTTATATTGGTTTTTAAGTAGACCTTTTGGTTTGGACTGTGAACTAAAAAGGACAGAGACAGAAATCAGGTCGCAAATTCACTTCTTGGAAAATCAGCTTGGAAATACATAAATTAAACCTATTGCGTTATATATGGAAAATTACATAATAAAAGTACATATATAAAACAAGACATATAATCTCTTATCGTCAGAAAAGAACATAAATTAATGTTGAATTACGAGTCCTTACATTGTCCTCTGCACAGCCCACGACATTCTTGAACTTGCCTGAGGTGAACATACAAACGTCAACTTGTTGAATAAGGGAAACCTAATCCACAAAACCACAATACAGTTTGCTCATTGTATTATCACAGAGTATAGTATACATTATCCTTTTGGATGATAAAACTATACATATATGCTTTACATATTACATATTCTTTATACAGCGAATAAAAAAGTTATTTTTCAAAGGAGCAGAAAAGAGAAAGCAATTTAGGTATTAAGTATATACACACACATTCGTACTTGTTACAACTACACCATATTTTCATTTCATGCATAAAAAGACGCAATATTTCAATTTCCCTTTTTGGAAAGAAAAAAAGGGACAAAGACGAGGGAACAAAAGAGGGAGTTTTTGGCGAAGAGTTATGTAGTTTCATGAAAGTGCACACAATGTATCATGCTGAAACACCACAAATCAATCTTTCATGACTACATCATAGAATTACTTGATATAGAAGAACGAGGAACACACATTCGCCTGCTTCCTCTTTTCCTCATACAAAACTACATAAATATCTAAAAAGGTTTCTAGTTTCGCTTTATTTTAGCAGCATAAAAAAAGAGGGAAACAGCAACCCACCATAATGCGACGTATAGAACTGCGACTGTTATTCTGGACAGAAAGCTTCACTTCCAGTGAGTCCCCGTAGCGGACGGCATTTGTGTTCAGTTCGCATTGGAGTTTAATTTTACCTCTGCTTAGTATAGTTGGTCGACTTTCTATTGAACCTTTGAGGTCAAGTGTGACCTCGGTTGGTGGGGTCTGAACAGCCCTGAGAGCAAGTCTTATTGTGTTACGACGAGGAGGTCTTTCCTCCGGTCGCTCCGCTGCAAAAGAACAAATACATTATATAATCATATATATTTTTTGTATACAAACACATATATAGTTAATAATACGAATATATATATATCCCACACAAGAAGTCAATAGTCAACATAAAAAAGTGGGAAATAAATGCGAAGCACTAAAAAAAGTTTTGTGTGTGTAGGTCGATGGTCGATCCCGTCGGCCAGTCAAGTCACAAGTCTTGAGCTAGAGGTTGAACGGTGAATGTTGGAAGTGCTCGCTTAGACAAGTAAATGTACTTGTTCTTTTTTCATAGCTTCTACGTGTCTTTCCTCCTTTCCCCTTTTCTCCTCTATTACGTTCCCTAACAAGGTTCTGGAATGAAAGACGCTCTAGCAGAGAAAAGGACAACTTTCACCTTGTTTAACATCAACAACACGTGCATGCTTTTGACTCATGTTATATAAGGTATAAAGAGAAGGTAGAAAATGGGAGAGATGCGTTCTATAACCGTCTTCTTACCCACCGTCAATCTTATGGGTATGTTATGTATTATGTTATTGCTAAAAGATCTTGTGAAAAATGGAGCAAGATAAGGTGAAAGAGGAAGAAAAGTTTTGAGAAAGAAAATGCTATGAGAAGAATGGAGCAAATTAGGATGCACTTTCCTTGATGATCTTTCACCATGTTAATAGTCCTGTTATCACCGTTGTGTTATGTTTTATATCGTCATGTCATAGTCATAGTCATGATGGTTGTATTGTTATTGATGTAGTAATACATGTTCGCATATAAAAAGCATAATAATACGTAGCAAAGATATCTATGCATAGCACTTCAAACGACTTTTTATACATCGGCTAGACAAGAATTGATGCTCTTTTTATGGAGTGAAAGGATAGAGAATAATAATGGGTTTCATTTTACGTACAGGCATAAATTCGTAAGTCGTATAGAGTTCCTATAGGAGAGCCTTTGTAGGGTTTGGCAGGAGCCAGTAGCACACTTGGTGGAGGAGGAAATGCTCCTATCCCCACGGGACCAGCACACAAGGTAAATGGCACTGAATGGATTGATGGTGAATTGGCTGAGGAGGTGACGCGCTCCAGTAAAACACCCTGAAAGTGGAATACAATAGATTTATTCATACATGAACATTTTCGTCTTGGCATCAAAAAATCAATGCTGCAAAAACACAGTTGGACATTATACAATGCTATTGCAATATGTATTATTTGTTGTCGTGCGGTTTTATGTTCATCATTTCATCATAAAAGTGAGAGTATCATGCCATTGTATTGTATTGTGTGTGTGTGTTATGTGCATTTCTCTACGTACTTTTATGGAGCTCCAAGTCATATAAAGAGCCCAATCTAAACTTGAAAATGGAAATCACTTTAGCAATACAAATAGTACAAAAGAATATAAATTGTTTTGCCATCGGGGGAGTAATTCAGTCGAGAATGATACGAAGAGCTTAAAACTTGACTGAAGCGCTCCAAATTGCGAACTATTCTCATTCTTTCTGAAGCCAAGCAAATATATAGATTGTTATAAGCTTTATATTTACTCGTTGTCAGAAGCTGTGTAACCTACACTTTTATAAGGAAGGAAAGTCATCTCCACTTACGACTCAGCAATTTATTATTTAGTAAATAAGCGATGTTTCATCTACTTTTTCGAGAGTTTCGATTCATAATCCATGTAGAAAATTTCCACATTTTGTTTTACTGTACTACTATCTAAGTAAAGAAAACCATCAATTTACGTAGTATCCAACAATTTTATAAAGCAAAATTTAAAAACATTAATGACGTTTTAATTTTCCATTTCACTTGTCCTTGCTAGCTTTTTGCTACAGTAATAAAATTAACCTCCATGAAGATTTCTCATCACCCTCGCCCATCCCTTCATTTCAGGTCATTAAAAGAATTTCACACGGGACTTTTTTCTAAAAAAAATAATCTACACGGATGAAGCGGGATCATTATCGCCAGCTTTTTATCTTAAGTAAAGCAAAAGCTTCCTGAGATTGCTGACTATTCTCAAATTCTCACTTTGTCCAAAGAGTAGCTCAAGGACTTTGTAGCAGCTCCGACTAAATACAAAGTAAAAGACATGTGAGCATTTTTTTCTTTCCCTAGAAAACTCCTGTCTCTCCTAGATAGGTATATCTATATACTATATCATCCTATCCATCTCCACTACCCACTTTAATGGTTTTTAAATTAGAAATTCACAAGAAATTGTGAAAGAACTCTATATGAAGTGTACGTTACAAGTTACAATGTATTTTTCTCTCTCCAATCTCCTCCTTCCGTCTTCTTGAAACCAAGGTGGTATTCTCTACTCTAAAAAAGACATTTTCACGATGTTTGCACTAAAGCAAAAAAAATCCTGCATGCATAAACATCCCTGCTGAGAACCTGGTACGGAGAATCTAATAAGTGTGATGTCTGATACTGCTGCTTGAATACTAAAAATACTGAAGTACATAACCACCATTACCACCACCACACCACTCTTACTAAATGTTCCATATAGTTCCATCCTCATCCACCTTTTCCACTTTTCATGAAAGGAAAGCAGTTTATTTCAAAAAGGAGATTGTATTATCATATATCACACTACTCATTCTTTTTAAGTTGGTTGGTTTGGTTGCTCGATGTGGTTGTTGGTTGTTGAATAACATTCTGCGTGGGTACGAAATGAAAGTACGCAGCAGTTCCACATCTACTTTACAACATCATGTATTCATGGACAAGGTAAGTATCACTTTCACATTTTTTTTGTGGCAACGGCAACACCCACCCCAAACGCACACACATGAATAAAGTACATCATCGTCATCATCATCATTCTCCTTTCTCAACTTCACCTGTACATGTATTCATCATTATATTCACCAACTAACACAACACCACACCGTATAAACCACCTCCAACTTCCACTCCTCCACTTCCCTTTTCCTTGTAAATTTTCCCCCTTTCTCTGCTGTCTTTCTTCAATATTTAATCCATCGAGAATGGTAAATGTAGAAAGTCTGTCTCAAGTCTCAACTTCCCGAAATGCATATTATTTCGTGTTGTGTCGGACTCTATCTGGTTAAATATGTATATTATAATGAAACTTGTACACGCTACTTTTTCCTAGCTATAAGGCCAAACTTCAAATGAGAGGCTGAGCTAAGCAGAAAAACCTAAAGTGGAAATATTCAAGTGGACTTCCAAAAGTGCACCTTTGCTTTCGCATATATAGAAATTGTGTCTGGTTTTCCTTTTTTCGAGGATCGTTCCTTCTCCATGGTTGTGTGTACCATGCATAATTTCTTCCCTTGACTATTCAAAGTAAATTGTAAACATTGCATGAAGGAAATCATATTATAGCCATGAAACTCCTCATGGATGAAAGAAGAATGAGATGAAAATGAAAAGTAGGACATCTCTATTCTTCTTCTTTCTGTCTAGAAACAGAAACGGATGAGAATCTTTTATTGTACACACATACACCAGCTCAATTTCCATTCCTTAATTCCATCCAGTCCAACCTACCAACTACTTTTTGCTTTTCCATTATAACCGGGTATTTACATACTTATACACTGATCTGTGAAAAGAGACACCTTTAAATATACTTTTTACTTCGTTTGTAACACAAGCTCGCTTTTACTTTACATTTTCTACTTTACTCTGACTTCCTTTCTCATTCTCTCTATTGTTGGACTAAAGCCGTGAATTGTGACGATGATGATGATTTGATATGTGCCACTGGGTGCTCATTTCGTTTGAACTATATGAATGCAATTATATAGTTGTAGACTGACTAGCAAAAACGAGAGACGGCTTCAATGATCACATCAAAATCGCATGGCTTGGCAAGAAAATCATTGACATTATGTACATAAATAATAGACAATGTTCCATATACAATTTATATGTATTTGAGTAGGTACGTGGACAGTCTGTCACCTACCACCACAAAAAATTTGTAGCGGTACAAGTAAAAGCTGGCTGATTTGTTTTTTCTCTGAAAATGTAGCAATCTTCCTATGCCATCGGGGATGGGAAACATTGCCCATTGATCCGTAATATCCACATGTGTTTATAATATCATGTTTATACGAGTATGGATGGTTTATACCATTATGTCATGTACTATATCAACTACGGTGAAACAACAGCAAGTAATAGAGCTTCCCACCGAGCAAATAAAGCCAACCAACCGAAACAAACCCATCCTATATACTATATATGCTTGGCTGAAAAAAGAGAAGATGATGCTATTTTTATGAGGATTCGACACAGCTACTTTCCCCTGCTTCTCACCTTGTTCAGAGGAGATGGTTGACGGTATTAGATAGATTATTAGACGGAGCACTTTTCCTCTCTCTCTCTCTCTCTTGAGTCTTCACCACCATCACCATCGCATTCTAAAACTTACCCAATACACTTTATCACATGAAAGCTATTTTCTTCCATGGTTTGGTTTCATTTGACAGGCTCAAATGAAGTCGGGTTGTCTCATATTTTTCTTCATTTCACTTTTTGCCATCAGCCTCTTTCTCCCTCACTAGACCACAACTCAAACCATCATCATCATTATCTAGTGAAGTAAAGAAAGTATGTTGAATGTTGGAGTGCAGACTGCGATACGATACGATGAAAAATAACAATGATTCATGAGCCCTTTTCTCTATTTTGTCACTGCCACCCAAACCACGACGTCGTTGCAAGTGATAATGCTAAAATGAGCAAGAGAAGGACATTCTGGTGATGATCATAATGATGATGTTCATGATGCTCATAATTTTATAGTCATCATCTAATAACATATGTTTGTTCTAGTGTATAGCTCCATATTTTGGGAAACAGATCAATGCATTGACATAACTGAACGAGAGATACTGGGTAAACAAGCATTTTCCCTCAAGTGAAAGAGACCAGAAACAAAAAAGGAAACGAAAGTTATGAGAGTGAAACCATATGTTCCATCCATTGAAATAAATTTGCACTGGGAGGGGGAGAAACCTTCGCAGATTGGATTGGATCGGATAGGGACTTATTCAGAATGAAATGTAATAAGAACGTGTTTTCCCCATAAGAAATGCGTTATGCATGACAAGTAAATAAATGGGAAATACATAACTAGAAATTCAGAGCTAGGACCAAGGACGAGAAAACCCATAAAAATATAGGTCGTTTGAATAGCGTCCGTCTCAAGATGTATGATTATTGGGTTTAATGTGCCATATTCGAGAAGGGAAATTGGTTAGCTCTCTACAATCTACAATCACTAACATCTTGAAGATGTTGGACATAGACAGCAACACTACGGCACGGTATATTTGGATCGAGATATTCTGTGGTAAGGTAGATGTAGAGGATTATGGCCATACAGCCTTTTTCCTACAAACGTCTATTATGCAGCTGCTATATACATCCCACCGTGTATAAAACCCGTACAAAAATCTTCACTATAAATTATACGAGACAGAATTTCTTCCTTCGAAACCGTACACAGTAAACTGAATACATTAAAGCAATATCAATATCCTCCTCCTCCACCTCCTCAAAAATGCTTCAACCTCAAGATGCTCATTCAACGTAATTGGATTAGTCCCATGTGATCGTTTTACTTTCTCGGGTTTTTAGCTCTGACTCATCTCACTATCCCCCAGTAATTACCATCCATCTATACAGCAACTGAGTTGCTTTAATAGTGAGAGAGAACAACGTGTTTCACATCAATATTACACATCCAACACCACTCAAGACCAAGAAAGTTTAGATGCAGAATGGGTGGCTCATTACAACAACCACACAAAAGTTTATAACTTTTTCTATACTTGCTTGGCTTCTTGCTGCAAACAAGAAGCAAAATCAAGATCTGAATCAGTCCAGCCTACACACTCAATACTCTTTTTTTCAGTGCTTGACTTTTATAACCAAAAATAGAGATGGAAAAAATCTGTCGTTAGTATAACGTTATATGTTACACCTATTTGCTTCTTTCATCCTTATAGGCTATAGGTATAAACTGCACAGGTGAAACTCTCATAAGAAAGTCAGCATCTGAAGAATATTGAAATTTTAATTGGGCCCTACACATACAAACCAGACCAGGCACCAAGGAACTCATGAGGGAATTGCTAATAGCAGCAGCACGCCTCCACTTATTCCTCGCGTAATAAAGTTGTGAAATGGAAAAGTAGTAGTGGTAGTTAGTAGTTAGTGTGCTGTGGTATCATGAGTTTCTCTGTACATGCACTATATTTTTTTTGTGGTAATGGTTGAGCTGTGTCTAATAAACAAACGCAAAATGAATGTGCTTGCTTCCCAGAGAAAATAAATGAGAGGAGAAGAATGGAAACGAGCTGGTGGTTGGTAATACTAATGGTTGTCGAAAAGTTTTGAATTAATGGAGAAAGAAAAAGTTGCATTTGATGTTATTACGTTTAGTACATCTGCGTAATGTAGGTTGTAGGTTAACAGAGAAATTTAGAAGTAAACATGTGTGTTTTTCTAAGCTATATAATTTAAGGATGCTCTAGTGCTAAACGCAAGTAATTAAGTTTAATGAAGGATATATACCTGAAGTGGTGTGAGCTCTTCCTCGTCAAGGTCTTCCGGATCTTTAGGTAAAGGTGGCCACAACTGTTTGAGAGCGAGGATCGCCTCATTACAGAACCGTAGACCTAAGACCTCTTCATCCTCTCGTCCATAACGAAATGTAAGCGTAATTTGGCCCCAAATGCGAAAATTATCAGACACAGTTTGTTGCAAAGACTCCTTGTCAAGGACTATTATCCCTTTTAAAGGTTCTAAGTGGGTCCCTTCTATAGTCACCGTTCTCGTTCCGACATACAAGGCCAAGCTCCCGTTTGAAGCGCATTTCTTAAATACCCTGGAATATTGGAAGAGAAAATGATGGTCAAATTCATTAATTTCTTGTCTTGTATACTTGAATCAACTATCAACTATACATTACACGATACAATATATTCGCCTGCAGCTCTATATGGTCGTTGATTAGTAGAAGAAACATGAAAACTATTGAAAACATAGCTTGCTTGTCAGCTTACATGATTTCATGTTCAATTTTTGTAGACTGATGACTATCATTTACATTGTTTGTAGTATGTATAGCATTACGGGCTTTAAAACGTGATGGAATCAGACGAAAGCTTCACTCTGTTATTCTACATTGTTTGCAAAGAAAACATAATTAAGGGCAAGCTTTTTGCATGTTTGTAATTTGGACATGTGTTCATTTCCCTTTGCCTTTAACTTGCGTATTTTATTTACAAAGGAATAGCCCAAGGCTATTATCGTTTGGAATATCCATATTCTGACCTCCTTCTCATAGTGAAAGTTGGCAGACAGTGGGCTAAAGTGTCATGGAGTATAAGTATTTTTGAAGTACTTCAAAAATCAAAAAAAAAATTGGTGCGCATCCAAATCCATAACATCTTTTACTATGTCAGATTTTTTATTTCTTGTTAAAACTAGGATGTACGTGACTTTTATATAAATATACGTTAAGTTTTTAAGCAAACAGTTTTTTTTCTAGCGAAGAAAAATTAATAAGAAGCTTCCCGTTTCTATTCAAGAATGAAATGTTTAACAGTTCTTTAAGGCTAACCTGGTAACACTGGAAATCGGAGCGGGCACAATTTTCGACTCATCATTTTGCACACCTTCATCTTCCCCTGGGTCTTCAGGGCCAGTTTCATTTTCTCCATCACTCCCAGCCCCCTTCTTTTCCGTCCTATTATCGTTGTCAGCTTCAATCGCAGTAGCGGAACTTTTCCGCCTCGCCGAGTTCCCAGATTGATGCTGATGTGTTTGGGCTGAGGTTGAGATGGTTGTAGTGCCGCCGTAGTTGTTATCCCCATTTTGACGCACAGGAACTGCACATGGAGCAAGCTCTTGGCACTCCCCACTAAACAAGCTCATGACGATGATAAAAGCGTCAGATTTCGTTTTCCTTAGGAACCCACCAACCAACTTAGATCTCCTTTGTCGCTTCAAATAATGAGTCACAACTCGTTTTGATGATTCTGATAGTGATTATGATGGCACAAAAAATGGAGTGAAAGTGAAGGGAAGGAAACGATGAGAAAAATCCAAGGAAAAAAATATTCTTTTACAAACTATTCACTGACTCTTTTGATCGAATCAAAGGATGTACATACATACGCATACATGAAAAAACATTATTTTTTCTTGTGAATCAGACAACGCTTGCTATGCTTTCCTTCCCATTTAAGCCGTACCCGACTGATATGATGTGTGATATGATATGATATAATAAAAAAAACGGCTCACTGCTCGCTTTCTCCTTCTGTTCCACTTTCACAAATGTGACACATATTTTCCATTGAATGGAGTTGCCTTTCATTTATCATGGCGATGGTGACCATCGTCTCGAATGTTTAGCAATCACTCAAAACTACAATAATTACCTTCCGAGAATGGAAGGCCACTCAAAATATTTTGACAAGCAAGTGCTCTCCGACTCTGTTTGCTTATGGACAAAAGTCATTTCACAGAACACAATAATATTATTCCCTTTCCTTTTCAATTGGAAGGCTGCTGCTAGTGCTGGAGGAGCCGCCAGGCAACTGGATTTCATTCTCATGGTTCATTTCTCAACTGCCCTACATTCCAACTTCCGAATTCCAAACAACAAACATAAAAATGTGATTCGACTGTCGACAAATACTTTTCTCAGAGTATGTTTTATAGTTTATGTGTACACAGTATACATATCTTATATTTGTACTCCTCAGGGAGTCTTCTCAGAATTCCATCTCATTGAGCATTGCTCAACAAATCCCCCCGAAAAAAAAAACTCAAAAATGAAATGTATTTGTATACACAGTAATGTAATCCAGTTGACAAGGGGCTGTATACGAAGAAGTAGAAATAGTAATAATATGGGACGAGGAGTAGTGCCACTTCAACAAACAGGTAGATAATTGGGTCGTTCCTGTTGGCTTCAAGTGTTGAAGTATTTGCAACATGTCACTTGTTCCCTCTCTAAACATGTTTTGGCTCGATTCCCTTAAAAATCGCTGAGTGGCTTTGCTGCTTTTTCTTATACTTTCTCCCTAAATACTAATGTTCAGCATATGTTTTTCATTCAAGACGGGGAATTGAGAATCGTACACTGTTTGTACACACAAATATAAAACCGTTCTTTTTTATACAAATAGAATAGGTTCCAAAAGTGTATTTGTGTTCGTAGTAAAAGTATTATTATATTATGGAATTTTTAGGACTGTAGTAAACGCAAACACTGCGTAATATTATTCACACTCGCAGTTGCAATAAACGTCGACGACACAATGGGAAACTTTAATTCAAAAATTTTACACTGCAATTCACATATTATCCACTTTAGTCACATACATAACCCTTTTATTCCTTCTTCTCAGGAGAAAGTAAGACACACTAAAACAACAAAGCACCTCTTCTTTCTCTCTCCGAGTCGCAGAAATGCGATACATATATAGGGATACGCATATGCACAATCACATTAGGGCCATATGTCCTCTCTTAACAGCACAATTTCAAGAGCGGAGAAGAAGAGACGTCAATGTAAATAGCCTTTTCAGCTTGCTCCTTCGTCGCACCAGGAATTTCCCTGAGCATTTTTTGCGTGCTCCTATATTACTCGTTGAAACAAAGAGAAAATGAGAGGAACGGAATGTGAATGCGGCTTTGGCATGATATCGTTTGGAAAGGTACTTATATCACCAAATATTCAGCCACTTGAACAGTGTACATATAACACACTCACGTACGTACACTAATATGTAATTTTGCACTCACTCGCTGTATATATGTATACCCTCTAGATTTGTGGATATAAGACGGTATGCGGATTGCGGCGTTGTTTTTTTTCAAGGGGAATTAAAGATTCATAAGTGTTACGGGTTACAAGGGAAAGGCAACAAAAAGCTGACTGACTTTTGTTTCAAAACAAAAAGACAGCTCAGCACGACACTGTTCTGTAGTTAAACAACTCCCACAACGTCAAAAAATTATGACGGAAAAATTGTTTCTTCCTCTTCAAGACTAGGCCTCTTTCTCCTTTTCACAATCCACTTTCTTTGCGTCTCAATTGAGCGGAAGAGAGCTCACACGAAGAAGGAAATGACATGTGTAGAACGAGACTGAGAACATAATTCATCCTCACAGCCGCACCAATTTTCCACATGATGGATGAACAGCTATGTACATATGCTTGTATACGTCGGAGTAGCTGAAGAAAGGCATTACCTATGCAATGCAAACCTCATAATCGTAAAACACACATATGCTTTCACTCACTTTGCTTACAATTTAAGTCTATACAGTATTGTTTCCGTTTTCCAGGTTAACTTCATTAGCACCCAAAATGTTTGGCAAACAGAAATGTCCTTGCGAAAAAACAACCTTTTTTATTCCTATATACCAGAATCGGGGTTTGCTTGCACTATTGACTATTGAGTTGTCATTGAATTGAAGTGGGCATTAATAATGCATACTATTTTCTCGTTGGAACCATATAATCAAACACCAATCGTCAGTTTCGATATTGCTCGTACTATTTTCCACTTCAGCCAGAAAACAGATCAATCGTTAAATAATAAACGGATTGCATATACCGTAATATTTTTTAGTGTGGATGTGGATCGTCTCAGGGGTACTTTGAATGGGTGGTTAATTGTTAATTACTGAACGATGTTTTCCCTTCTTGTTATTAAATTTACATGCATTAATGCTTCAATTTCTTTTCCACCAAATTTTAAACGAGCAAAAATTATTTTTCCAGTAATCAAGACTCAGCTTGTCAGGAGATAAGCCGATGGAGAAAACAATTAATACTCCATCCGACTCATTAGAGCCGACGTGTACGTTTGTCTGCTGGTTGTTGGTACACCAAAGAAAAAACAACCATTTAATTCATTTCCTACGCTTTCCCCTTCAGTCATCAGTTGACCCACTGCTGATTCTGATGAGAGTTAATCCTCATTGAACTAATGAAACATTCAACATTCAGTTGATTTCGAATAATGCTGTGATGAAAGTTCCACTCATTCACTGTCACAATATCACTCTTTGATTAGGCCAAAAAGGAATGAAACTCTTGGGCGAAGGAATGGAATGAGGAAATGAAATAGTTTTCTGAATAACACTAGAACAAAGACAATGCGAAGATGATGATGACAGAAAAGACTGTGTATGCTCACAAAATAGTCACCTCCTGTTGTGCCATTTCCTTCGAAGTCGGAGAAAAGTGAAGACAGCACAGCGATCTCCAATCCTTTTTTCTTACAAAACAATACAATGTTGTAAAGCCCAGAACACAGAAGATGAAGAAGTCGACAGTTGGCTGGAAAATAAAATGTCGCAGCTCGGAGTAGAAGGAGAGAATGAAGAACAAAAGGTGCTATATATTGTGATCACCTCGCGTTGTTCTTACAGAACATGAAAAGAACGACAACTGTAATGGTCTTGTCTAGACAGCAGATATTGCGCCACAAATATCGAATATATATGTATCTATTTGGGATGCTGTAAATATGTATGGGTTTACGTGGGATCAAGAAGTTTATTAGTGGAATGGAAAATAAAGATGTTGTTGCCGAGAAAAGGAAGCAAAAAACAATGAGAGAAAGTATCCTTCTGAATCATATACAGAAGTACATTGAGTGAAATGAAAATGATGTTTTTTGTTGTTGTTCTCCATCATCATTTCATGTCAGGTGGTGTGGATTGGATCAAGGAGAAACTGGTGGTAAGTAGTATCAGCTTCCACCAGACCAGATGTGAAAATAAGAGAGAGAGAGAGTGGAGAAAGTATAGCCGTATTGATATTCCACGAGTGTAGCCACAATAACTACAATTTGTAGAGCTGAGCTCTTTCCTTTCGTTTTACTGGGCTAATTCACTAGAACAGATAATTCAGCTTGGAATTTCAGAGAATCTAGCACGGATGGAAGATCAGGCTTCGGCTTCCAACAACTTTCTTTGGGGATAATGTGCCATTAAGTTGGAATGGAGAATTAATAGTTCTGCTTCGGCATTTGCGCCAAGTAACAGGAATTGATGATGATGATGGTGATTTTATGATATCGAATAAGTCTGAAGCAATGTTGAATGTATCGAAAATGCAAAGTGGGCCAACGATTTGGTCAGAGAGATTTCCAGTCTCACACAAAATTTGTGGCAGGAAGGAATTCAAGTCAATAGGAACGAATCTTTATGAGGAAGCTAGTGAAAATTTCGTAAAATTCAATTTCACTACTTTCTCCAATTTCCGTTTGATTCAAAAAGTTAAATTCTCACAAAGTCCTGCAACCACAAAACTCTCTCACAAACAAACACTGAAACACTGATAACTCGAGATACAACATGTGAAAGGAGAGGAAACGCATGTTTTTTTCAATAAACATGGAATGCCTATGCATATGCGGCTTTCGCAGATTCTCCTCTTTTGCTTTTCAATTTAGTTTGTGTTGCGTAAGTAAAACGTTTGCAACTTGCGTTGTCAATATTAAATCTTTTCGTGGCGTAGGTTGGGAGTTAGAAGTAGGTATGTTTTTTCATTTAAATTGGATGCCATATCGGCATCGGTATCATCCCACGCAGCTAGTATTAGTTGCTTCACTGCAAATAAAATAAATTATTTTCTGTATTTAGATTTGAAAAAGTTTCAATATTTTCACCACACATCAAACACTCTCCAGCAATTTCACATCACAGCCAGCAACCCACAATCAACAACTACTTTCGTACCAGAACAGAAACTGAGACCAAGGTTTTCGCGGAAAATACTCACGTTTTTACCCACTTCTTATACTAAACCATCCAATTGAAGCTATAGCCATTCCCAGTTATCGCCGGACATCCAGCGGTTTGACTGCTCTGAACCGAAATAATTGAGTGGGTCGGTTGTTGATATAATGAGATGTGTCTACTACATACCTATTTGTGTTTCGTATTAGAACATTCATTCACATGGATATCCGGGCTCGCACACTTTTCTCAAATACTGAAGAATATAATTCCAGAGCAGCTGCTGCGGTAAAACACGATTTTTGCCTGATTCCAATTCTGACTCAAAGTCAGTCAGTCGGTATGAAATCACTATAGCTTTTCAACATCTCAACCCTCATAATATGTTTGCATACCATCTACCATCATCATTTTCTCTAAAAAAATGCTATATGCACTTGTTCACGTCCTTAAACAATCCTGTGGTCTATCCAAAAGTTTTCTCTTGCCACTCACCACCACTTTGTATTACGATGCCAAAACCACTCTTTTTCATTTCTCTTATTTCATCACCGCGTACTTTTCCAAATGGTATGTATCCGGAACTAGAGTGAAAGTAATAAGAGAGAGCAGAGTAAAAGCAAGCATGGGAAAATGTAGTTCAGTGTTTTTTTGCTATGTTACTCTCTCAACGTAGGAGGCACATAGAAGAAGAGAAACAAGTGTTGAGCTCTCCACTAGTTTTGTTGCTTGCTGCAAGGTAAGAAATACACTGAGCTTTTTCACTCTCACTCCGTCTGCTTAACTCCACTTTTTTAGCTACACATATTACAACTCCTCATATATTATTCTGCTGCTCTGAGAACTTTTCTGGAGGAAAAGGTGGAGGAAGATGATTTCGTAACCTTTATCTGTCTTTTTCCTCTTTTATGCTTCGTATTCAAATATTCTCGACATGAGATTGAGAGAGAGCATGGTAGAAGCGTCAGCAGACATCCAAGAACATGCTTTCACTCATTCACGCAACAGCGTATAGTGCCAGTGCGAGTAGTAAATGGATTTTGTATCACACTGGTCGTCTCCTATTCTCTGATGGAATAGAACTGTGACGTGAATCCGTGTGGAATGCAGAATATTTTATAAGAATTCATTCCTCTCTTATCCAAAACTTGGGATGGGTATAGTCACTTTTACCTTTTCATCTCATTTTAGCTTTCTCTCTCCCTCTTTCAAACTAATCCCTAATATTCCAAGGTGAATTCATCAGAGCATTCACATTATCATATGATTCTTTCACGTGAGAAGGATGAAAATGCTAGGATGAGTGTAAAATTATGTAAAGTAGGTGAAATGGTAAAAGTATGTGATTACAAATCCATCTGGGTTCTAAGAAGACCTGGTGAAAAATTCATTTCTACGTAAACTATTATGCTATCTAATTGAATGAAAGGACAAATAGGCAATAATACTAATGTAAGTTCAGCTTTTACCCAAAAATCCTTTCCAGAGAAAATATATTATTATGGTCCAAATTATATTTTTTCCACTTAACCATTAGATTTGAGCATGACGTCTTCTAACAATTTCAGGCTAAATTTTCCTTGTCTTGTTCAAATCATATTGTACATCATGTGGTAACGCAAAAAAAGAGACATGTCTTTGCAATAATCCAGTGGTTTGGTTTGGAATGACAGACATCTGTCTAGATCAGAATGTTGATTTACATTTATATGCATACATTCAAAACATCGTGTAATAGCTATATGTATTTATATGGATGATTGTGAAGACACATTTTCCAAGAAGTTTTACTACGTCTATAAATATAAATAGTACCTAGTACCCACCTACTTATACCTACCTACCATTTTTATCACTTCAGAGAAACCAAAACATTTCCCAGGTAGAACATTTCGGAACGCATAAGTATAACGATAGCGAACATATATATATATCTTTCATATAAATTGTAAATGTAACATTTCTTATAATTTAGGGTTGGCAAAGAAAAGAAGAACAAAACCCCATTTGCATGAACATTCTGGTGAAGAAGGTGGAGCTGGAACCCTCAACGTGAAATGTAGCATGCTTCAAGTGTCTTCACGATATAAACTATAAAACAACTGCTCAAGTGTAAAAGTAAAAGAGAGCATGGTGCGTTGGGCTATATAATATATAAAATACTTCCTGCACACTAGACAGCTTCGCATTTAACGTAACTGCCTACATAAACTAAAATCTACAACATGTACATAACTACATAGCTGCTCTGATCAGATACTTTTACAAGTAGTACTTTTGCAATGCCTTCTCTTCAACTAGTTTGGTTGAATTGTGTTGCCGTACCTGGATAACCCTTTGTTTCTTACTCAAGGAGGCTTTTAACTGTTACTAAAACTTTCTCCCAGTGGGAGGATATATACCCCCACACATCCGGAGAGAAACATCCATCCAACTGAGTCTTCTTGAGTGAATTGGGAGAAACATGAAGAAGAAGTAAAATTGGAAGTTTTTTTTATCCACCTTCAACTTCCTTTTCCTTCCATACTGTATCAATGGATGAAAAGTATTGCATTGCATATTTTTTACGCAACAACTGCTAAAGGGGTACATATATTCCTGTATAGTGCAGGAACATATTATTTTAATACCTATCTACATCATAGTAGATCTTTCCCCCTTTGTATTTATACTTTTTTCACCTTTCAATCTTGGAAAAGAAACTTTTCGAGAAGGACTAAAGAAGCGGTAGAAGAACACATGCATAAAATATACATATTTTATATCGACTTGCGTCTTAACTATTATCTTCTGCTTACTGCTTGCGTCCTTTTACTATTGACTACGCTACACGCTATCGATTTTACTCGTAAACTTGATCTATCCATATATAATTCAAGCCGAGTTTATAACGATCCCGACGTAATCCATCATACATACCTCGTGCCTTTATTTGTTATTGTCATTCATGCTTAAGTAGTGAGGAACATGTTTTCTCAAGCCACACGTACGAGGGAAGGATGAAGGAAGCACGTGCAGGCATTGAGCATATCGGTTGAAGTAGGAGTGCTATTCAAGAGAAAGGCAACAACCTTGTACCTTTTTGTACCTCGATTTGCTAATATCAGGAAACATTCAGAAAAAGATCCATTATTGCATATTCACAGGAGAACAATAACGATAAATATAGAGGCTAAAGACACAAGGAATAGGAGAGGAATGACCGTGTGATATAATAAACAATACAACTTGGTTATATACCAGATGCTACTTTTACTTAAGTTCAAAAGACCACCATGGACTTCAATAGATAATCACTTTGCTTCTCCGTATGCATTCCTAATTTATTCAGAATAAAAGGCGAAGCAGTGTAGCGACACCGATCACGAATATCCTAAAAAAGATTATGCTTCACTGCTCACTTTAGGCCAAAAAACGGAAAGGAATTGAGTAGCCTCTAATGGTATGCTCACATCACAAGACATCTTCGCTCCTTCATGACGTAAAAATGAAAGGAGAAAGACAAAAGGAATAGCGT
Source organism: Orchesella villosa (assembly GCA_036850725.1). Taxonomy (NCBI): domain Eukaryota; kingdom Metazoa; phylum Arthropoda; class Collembola; order Entomobryomorpha; family Orchesellidae; genus Orchesella; species Orchesella villosa. The sequence continues at coordinate 26,809 of JAANSM010000085.1, read as the reverse complement.
TCATGCATCAAGCGATAATTTCCTTGTAGCAAATATCAGCAGAGGAGTCAGTCCTGGCCTATAAAAGAGTAGGAATTAAGGGAAAGAGTAAAAGCACAGAAAAAGATTGGAAAGACATGCTATCCTGATGAAGATTGGCGGATGGCTAATGAGAAGCGAATATCGAAAGGGGTTTTTGTGAAAGACAGAGTAAAAATGGAAAACAGCAAGGGAGACACAGAAATGGATTGGCAGAGGCAGACAACGCCAACCAAGTCAAAGCCAAAATACAACAGAAAACAAGCCAGTAGTAGTCACAATACAATCAACAAAGCCACAGGACTATATGGAACTGGAACCCTGTTAGCTTCAAAAGTCTCTTTCGTCATGGTTAGGATGGGATGTAGAAAACTAACCAACAACCAAGTCAAAATGATGAAGAGAAGAGATAGTTAGCTTGGTTGTTGGTGAATGGTTACAGAAGTTGGTCTGTTCATTGTCACTTTCAAAACTACATTTTGACGGATGCTGCTGCTGGTGGTTGAGAGATAGGAAGAGATGTGTGTAGATATACACATACTAAAACCGGCATGGGATTGCTTTTGGGTTAGCCCAGTGGAACAGTTTTGGGAGTATGAATGAAAGTGTTAGTGTCCTATAATAAAATGACTTTTCCTTTCCCTTTTTACATGCTCTTTCATGAAGATGGAGCAGAACCGAGGCTAGGACATGGTAAGGATTAAGTTGTAAAAGTAGTAGCAAAAGAAAAGAAGTTTTTTTGATGTTGAGAATGACCATGTATTGAACAAATAAACATCATTACCGTCACAGCGGCTGTCCTACCGAGATATTGGTAATGAAATGACTATTTAGGAGCTCGTAAAATCCAACATGATTTTTCATTCGCATGGTGAAAGGATAAAGGGAATGACGAAGAAAGCTAATGGTATGAGGTTTTTAGAAGGAATACGAGCGAACATTTACTGTGCTGATAAGAGAGAGAAAGCCGCTGAATAAAACTGAAAGCAAAACCACACCTTTCATAAATATATATGTACATGTGTACCGGCAAGTAGAATTGAGTTTTCTCACGAGAATATATATAGGTACTACACTATGTACACAGATGTATAAGCATATGCATATGAACATATTTATTATCCTTCTAGCGGGCTCATAAGCAATGAATGTACATTTTTGGCTAGTTGTTTGTTTACATTCTGAAATTAGATGAAGGTTGAAGAAACTCTCATCCATTCGTGCAGAATCAGATCCGGAATTTCTCCGTCGAAAGTGGCAGAGCTGAAACAATGGCATGGATTAGATAGCAAATCACGAGGTAGGAGGAAGTGCATATGGATGAGTATACTGTGATGCATTGGTAAGAACTTTTCGTCTTCCAAGTCCCAAGCACACGAGCGCAAGAGATTTGATGGCATTGTACACAAAAATTCACTCCTTGAAATGTTTTCCTTTAGCACAGCATAAATAGTAGAACAGTTTGCTGAATTGGTTATAAAATTTGAAGGACATAGGAGGACATGCAAATTCAAATAAACAAGCTGCATAGTTGGTGATAATAGCCGTAATCTGAATAAACGCTGCATTTTTTAGTGTTTTCCCATTCGCTCAAATCCTTTGTTAGTTAAATAGTCGTATTATGACATGACAAGTGCAAAAACATATACATTCTATGCATATAGTTAGCTTATATAACTTTAACTTAAGGATAATAACTTTTGTGGAATTCCGGTATAGCTTCATTAACTGCATTAAAAAACGTATGTCTGTATTAAAAGATCAATACATGTCCCTGTACTGAGTACTGTATAGCTATATTATGTGGCAGAAACTACGCGGAATTCCTCCACCATCATAAAAATAAAGAGTAAACAACACAAACGGTAGCTCAATGGTATATAAGCCAACGTTGATTAGATAACGCTTGGATATTAGACCATAAAATTCAGTTACCTTCTCTCGGACATTCATTCACGGTTCTTTGGTTCGCGTGGTGGAATGGAATGCGTATGGCAATGGCATAGCGTTTGGCTATTTTCCTTTTGTGAACGTGAGACCAGGTGAAAGCAGAGATTAATGCATGTAAAAAACGCACATCCATAAAACTTTTATGTGTTTGTTGCATTGCAAAACAAGGTCCCTACTTTAACCAATTTATTTTCGTTGGTGAAAATGGGTGGAAAAGGCCAGGTTACTGATTTTGTTTGTACTTAATATATACTGTGTACCTTTGACCATAAAGTTTTTTCAACGTTACATTGCATTGAGTAGCGAATAGGAAATCAACACAAGTTTTCGGTTGACAATATATCAGTATATATTGTATGATGATGAGAATTTGCAGCACTTTGATTTCACTTTTTACCCCAATTCAAGCATGCATATGGAGTTATTCCCCGAGAATACTCCACAGCGACACATTTGGCTCTCCCAAATGGATCATTAGAGATCCCTAACGATGTCAGAGACGACAACACTAATCCAAATTTTCTTTTCACGTACCCTCCTTTTCTTCCTTTTCAAAAAAGTAATAATGTAATGCATGTATGTACATTTAACAAGAGACATATTAGATTTGTCTTAGGATTCAGTTAAGAAAGTTCGTTTCCAGACACTATACGACTACTACTACATCACAAGAATAAGGTAAGGAGACAAAGGGAAGAATCTTTTTTCCCGGCAGAAGTAGTAACTGTCGGGCCGGAAATGTGGAAAATCTGGTGAGATTGGTTGATTCAATTGTGCAATGAAAGTAATGCACATTCAACGTTCAACGCTATTATTATATTGGTTCAAAAAAGAAGTTGATAAGGAAAAGTCAAATTATATGCTCCTGCTCACAAGAAATACACATACACACAGTTTCAAACATAACCTGACAGACCATCGGTTTTAGGGTTACCTGAAACCTGACTTTTCTTTCACTTAGTTTGCCACGTAAACTCTGAAGAGAAGACGCATTTACTCAAGTAAAATTGCCCGCAGGTTGTATCTCACATCCATCCATCCTTCTATTATTCCCTGATTTTGCTCAAAAAGTACCTACAGCAGTGCAGTCAGGAGTGTAGTGGGAGAGAGAGAAGAGAAAGCGAGAGAGTGAAGTTTAACTCAAGCTGGAGAGTTGGAACTTTTACACAAAAACTTGGAAATGAAATAAGGAATACACAATAACAATAGTGGACTTTTCTATTAAAGTCCTAGCTCTATACTTATATTCGAGTAGACCTCATTCCTGTCATGAGAAAGGATGGCCGTGTCGAAATGGCATTTTGAAATTTGTGTGTTGGTATATAAATAGGACAGTTGCAGTTTTTTCTCATCATGTATATCGTAATGGTGACTTACGCTCGTGATATAAAAAACTCGTGTGGTTTCTTCATCATGAAATCTATTTGAATCTTTCACATTACACTTGTTCAAGTTAGTAGCGGATGTAATATAGATATACATATAGGCTCATTCAGGTATATGCATGAATGGTCTCTTATTGCTTGCCTGCCTTCTACCTACACATGTCCAGAAGGAACGGAAAGGAGACACCATCTTCCTTTCCCTTTTCATTCCAGTCAAGCACTCTCCCATCCTAAAAGTCTAGTCACACTGCTTGATGAATACAGTGAGGAAATTGGGTTTGGGAATTTCCGCTACTTATTCCGGTCTCTTCTTCTTTGTATACGTGTTTTTCCACTGATGATACTAACCACACGTTCAAAACTACCCAACGGTTTTTGTCCTTTATACTTGCATATAACATTCATTTTAAAACAAAGTTTTAAATTGACAATATTGCAAGAAAATGGAATCAGTAGCACATTATTAGAGTTAGATACTATAATAAAAATAGTGAGGAACGTTTCACTTCCCAAATAGAAATTATAAAAATAGGGGCTATATGCTCCATTCCTATTCAGCTTTCACACAATGCTCCATTCTCCATTTCCATGTCCTCCACATTGGAAGCTATTTAAAACGGTATAGGAGTGCACACAATAGTCTGAGACTACGCCGATTGTTAACAAAAAAGGAAATATAATTTTCTTTTCTTCACACACGTATCTCATTTCTTTAGTATAATCGTCTTAAAAATCTTCTAGCTCAAAACGTTTCACTTAACTTTAGCTAGTAGCTTCATTTTTGCATGCAATGCATAATATATAGCAACCGAAGAAAGTTTCCTGGTAAGTCTGAATTTAAGCTTGTAGCTGCAGACGAACATGTCTATGTCTGCTTCCTAATGAATTAACTGAGTGCACTCTGTGACTCTGCGTTATGACGGAAAGGGGCGCTTTATTTCTTTTACTATTTCAAAGACGTTTTTACCAGTAGTGATGTGTATCAAGTATCAAGCAATAAGTTTAGCAAGGCAAGTGTTGTAACGTGTAACAAATCCTCTTGCACCATTCTAATGTAATGAATCCACTTCGATAAAAGGAAAGATTGCAGTTTTTGGACCAAGTTCAACAAGTACATTTTGCATGGTTGATGGTCGACTTGTGTTTATCTCTTTTGGAGGCATGATGTATTTTATGGACTGACAGTAGCATTCCCTAATCCGTAATCCAGCCAATAAATCTTCTGCTCACTCCACTCTGCTATTATATGTACCTACGTAATCATTTAAAATCGGCAGCAGTCGATGCAGGCACTCGTGCAGTAATTATTAAATTCAGAGTTTCTACTCAAACATGAGCACCAATCCATGGTTCTGACTGATCTACATATCTCTGCGTTGCTTGTAAGTAATCTGCAATTCGTTTCTACGTCATTCACCGCATAGCCAAACGTCATGTGTCATGCGAAATGTTATGCATACGAATGTTGTTGAATTTTTGTCGGAACCAGAAACATTATACCTACCGGTTATGGCTAGCGTTAAGAAACTACATACCCCATTTAATTGAAATCGGTGAGATTGATCGAAGAGTTGAGTTGTATAAAACATGAAGTTACAATGTAAGGATTACATATTATATAAGGACTATATTATGAAAGGAAGGGGTAAAATGAAAACCTAATATTTCACAAATCAATAGTTTTTCATGGAATTCTGCATTATGCAGTTATTTACAATGAAATTGAGAAGTAACGAATAAAACGTAGTTCTTTAAGAAAAAAATAAAATTATACTTGGAAAATTTCGGAGAACTCAGTCGGTTGACTTGTCAAGGAAGAAAAGGTAAGTAGTAAAGAAACGCCATGTAAGATGTAGTATTTCTTTCTAACAAAAGAATCGAATAACATTCTGTAAACACCAACTTTCGAGGAAATGTCAGTGAGTTGCATGCATATATAAGTACATACACAATAGACTCCCAGAACAGAACTACTATTGATTCTTTACAATGCAACATTGTTTTTACCAGGAAAACAAAGTTTTCTACATCCATCCATATTTCTTGTGGGCTAAGTACACTACGAGAAAAACCATGTAACATAGGAAAATTGGAGCTTTTGTAAGCATTCTTTGACGAACAGCCCTGCAAATATTGTACTATTAAATTGATTTATGAAATGAGATGTGCGTCGTCCAAACTTTTGAACATTATTGCATCTCAGAAATACATACACAGATTCCTGCAAACACCTCCTCGAAATGGACCAACAGTTTATGTAGCTGTAAAACTTGGATGTTCGTTAGAATTCGAAAGTGTGAAATAAGAAGTAAAACACTCAAATAAAAGTTATGATAGCCATTAAAAACCTTCTTGACTTGGTTCTCAGGAAATAGCCATCATTCAAAGCAACTTGGATTCAATGGAATCGATTTAATGGTTACAATAGAAAAGTAAAAGTTTGGTGGAAAACTAAGAAATCACTTCAACTTTCATAAATACGAGCAAAAAACATTCTTAGAATTTTGAATTATAATGAGTTTTTGTTCGGTCTTGTACTCGTACTTCAGTGTTCAAGATCATTTTGATAATTATGACAGAACGTAATACATAACAATGAATTCACTGAACTCCAAACATGTTCTGTTCTGTTGCTTTTCATTTCCTAGACCTGACCTAAATCAACAACTTTTAATCTTGTGTTTCTTGAGTTTTTTCTGACCACGTATCCAACCATAAAGTCCCTGGCACACTCTGTCCCTTCATATCCTAACTAGGTGAACAAAGGAAAATTACAGAAAAAAGACGCTTAGCTAGTAACCCTATCCAGTACCAGAAGACCCCACAAGACGGCAGCTATAAGCTTCTAGCTTATGTACAACCAGCTCGGATTTGGCCGGATAGTGAGTTTTCATCCCTCATTCCGTAGCCTTCGACTATCTCCCAACTTTTTCATAGCATGAAAATGGCAACAACAAGCAACACCACCAAAAGCTAACCCCAAAGGCAAAGAATTCACACCACGCATAAGTACAATAGCATTCATGATGATAAGATACGGCCAACAAAACCCTATTTACAGTTTAAGAGAACAAGACAAGCAGACCAAATAGGAAAATGCCTAGCCAAGCATAAGCAAAGTGCAGGGAAGTTGTATCAAAAGCTTTATCTCGCTCGCTCTCACTTCTCTCCTTCCTAAGAAAAACATCTTTCTGTCTCCCTAGCCCAAAAATCGTTTTTCCATCAACAGCATTCAGCAACAGAACGAAACGAAGCTTGTATATATATGTACCTAACAAACGTATGCATATACCTATAATGTCCAAGAAACAAAATCCCTCCATAGGGGGTTGCTCACTATCTTCAAACATTTTTAAAGTGAGTAATTTACAAACTTCCAAAAACCTGAGAATTCTTTACATGGCTAACGGTCAAAGTTCATAATATTCCTATTTATAACAAGTTATTGTAGTCCATCCAAACCTCATATTTTACCCCTCACCCTCTCCCAATTTCATGGGGATATCTGCAGAGAGTTCATTCCCACCTCAGCCTATATATTTGGTTTAGCGATCCCTTATGAATGTGGATGACTAGTAACGCGTCTGTGTGATGGGGCAGGGCTTGGCACTTTTTTGGCGTTGGCGTTACTTTCATGGGAAAGGGTCCTGTCCGGTATACTACTTTACTGCCTTATATGCACATACATTTTCAACTAAAGAAATATTTGTTTCTCTCTTGTGTTGTGAGGTGTGGTGGTTGGTAGCGAGATGAACTCGAATGCATAGAAACAGAAGAACCGACACCGTCATAATATCCATGCATCTGCTCCGCTACACATAAAAATATATATATGTATGTATAGTATGTATATACATAGCCACGCTATGTTTCTCTTCTCCTGCTGCCTGCTCTGAATCCAGTGCATAGCATTATCTTCGACATGACTAGAATATAGGAACTCTGAAAAAAGCAGAGCAAGCAACCCTCCAATTCTTGGAGAAGGGGTCAGCCACATTGCACTCTAGTCATGTCGGTACATATTCCTAACATGGTATTTGTATACCGGGTGGCTGTACTAGGAAGGAACAAGAGAGTGAAGCGGAGAACATTGTGGACTATGCACTATGCCTTGCATTAGAGTTACTGCTACCCAGAGTACCAACTACCACCATACACCATACCATACTACCACAAAAAAGTATCAATAGCACAATGCAATTGGAGAAAAGAAAGAAGGGGAATTAAATGACAGTTTGTGCTTTGGTTTTTTGGAAGTTGACAAGTAAGACGATAAAACGAAGACTGTTGTAGACGAGCTGTGTACATACATACACATAGGTTTATATAGAGAGAGAGAGTGCGAGCGAGTGCATTGTGTAGTGCAAAAGGCTTGGTTGTTTCCTATTTAAAGGCAGAAGAAGAAATAAACGATCCATCCATATTATATTTTATATAAACATATAAATATTTTTTATCCTTTGGAGTAAAAGAGTAAAGTAAGTAAAGAGCTCACAGCAACAGCAGCCAAGAAATTATTAGACGAAGGAAAGCGGCCAGTACTTACTTCAATTTTTCTACTTAATAGAAAAGAAACACTGTAAAAAGAGCATCATCATCATCATCCCCATCACCATTCATCAGGAGCAGAAGCAACACAGTCAAGTAAGTAACTTTTTAAAAAAACTTTATAAAATATCCTGTTTTTTATACTATTAATGTATGTTAGAAGAATAGTTTTTTTGTGTGTGTGGGAGCAGTTAGTTGAGTTGAAGTTTGAAGTGTGCGTCCGTTTTAATTCAATCTTCTGCATCTCCTCTTTAGCTACGTAATATATTAGTCAAATTGGCTCAAACTTGGCTTCTTCTGGCTGCCGACACAAGCAAAGAAAGCCATAGCCACACACACATAAATATTTGTATGTAAAGTAATAGTAATATACACATAGTTAGCTACTTACTTACATGATATGCCTAAAATTAGGCAAGCCCTTAAGCTAATAAATTGAGACACGCTGCTAGAGCACTAGAAGAAGCGGAGATGATGATCATAACACTCATATAATACCATAATAAAATCTAGCATTTAGTAGCAACTTAGCAAAAGTAACGTTCAATTTTCTTCACTATATCTCTTTGTTGAGAGAGACTTTTGGGTTGTTTGGTGAGAGGGTACGAGTTTTTTATTAGTTTGATGTCCAATCTTCATCTTCATGTGCATTCTATTATGTTATGTGAATGTTAGTGAAATATCCATCATAACTAGATTTTTTCTCTTCACCCTCTTGGTTTTCTTTCATTTTCTTTTGGGTTTTGTTGGTGTTTAGATTGGCAATTTGGTTTTTGGTTTGTTGGTTAGTATGGTTTAGTGGTATGATGATAATATGATGTGAGTGTGGTAGTGTTATGTACTTGTGTACAAATTTTTTTACTGTTGTAATGTAATTTTGTGTGGGTATGTTGTATGTGTGTGCATAAAAAAGAGTCTTATGCCTGCATCATGCGTGTTTGTTCCCTACTTAAGCTTTTCTTAAGCACCTAAATACTAATCAATGCATGTGGAATTGGGATGAGACTCAGAGAGAACTGACTTTATTTTTCGTTTTTTGGATATTTGGACTTGGATGCCTTGTATGCATGCTTGGTTCTCTCACTCTCTTTACTTCTTCCGTATAACTTTGAGAATTGAGTTAGCTTTATAGCCATAATATAAGCTATTGATATAAGCAAACACACTCGTATCTTAGTATAATAGCATTAGTGTATCATATCAGCTACTATATAGTGCTTCTCTTCTCTCTCGTCATTTCAGTTTTTCCTTTCAGTCTTCGTGTCTTTTTCTTTGATATACAAGCATATTATCCTATATAGTAATATAGGGCTCCTCTGTTTGTTGTCTGTCTGTTCCTACAGAATTAGACTGAACTGACAGAAGAAGGAACAAAGTCAAGTTGAAAACAAGTCTTTCTCTCTCACTCTTACATCTTCAACCTTTTACACACACACATTTTTAGTTAATGTGTCTATTTTTCAAATACCTTCAGAGATACATCATCACATCACTACCATCATCAACATCATCAACAACATTTAATACTTTTATCATCTCTTGTAACTAGAGAAAAAAGTACGTAAAGACGAGACCACATTGTGTATCCCAATAAAATACGTATACTCAAAAACTCAAATATATAGAGCACAAGAGCTAGAATTAAATCAAGTTAATTTCATTACTCGTGAGTGCTCTTCTGTGGAAGGAACGAGAAGTCACAGACTACAAGCTAGGCAGGAAGACATAAGACATCAAGTCAGAAAAAAAGTAAAGTAAAAAAACGATATCTTTCATTTTTGTCATTTGATACGTACGTACATTACGTACATTTAGACTGCTACCTAAAACTTAAGTACTCAAAACTAAGCACAAAATTACAACATACCTTAAAATATATATCTGCAACCACTGCACTCCAAGCCAAGTGTTTCATGAAATTCGTCATCATCTCTCCTCTTTCTCACACTTTGTCTTCTCACTCTTCTCATGCTAAGAAATATACATAAAGTCCAAAGTTGTTATTCCTTACGACGAGCTTTCTGTACTTGTCACTTTGTGAATATTTTTTTCATGAACACATAAAGTACTAGTAATTACCACTATAAAATCTAACCTTTGAGCTGGACATTATTACCACTTCGCATTCTTCATCGTCTACTCTTGATAAGGAAAAGCGAAGCCAAAATCCAGTGTCGATAATAATCCTTTTGCTAATCTTAATCTTCAACGCAAAAGTGTTGTGAAAAGGCAATTAAAGCAGCAGCAAAAGCTCATCTTTCATCATCAAAATCATCAGCATCCTCAACTTCTTCAGTGGAATATCAAAAAGAGACAAGGAAAGGCGTAAGCTTTTTTCCCCTATCTTAATTGACGTATTGCGTGTCTTCGCTTTCCATATTTCCTGGAGTCATAGTCAGAAAAGTCAGTTAAGTCAGAGTCAGATACGAATAGCATAGCAAGCAACAACTTACTCTCGAGTTGAGTTGGACAAAGATCACAAAAGTTAGAAGTAAACTTTTATCACGCCGAGTGTGCGTTTTAGTAAAGGGAAATTAGCCGTCTGTCAGGAAATTAGCGGAGGAGGAAAAAAAACACAACAATAAAAGTGAATCAACAAGAGATCAGCATCATCGGCATACATTCAACAGAGCAACACTCAGTCGTTTTAGCTTTAGATAAAAACAGGTGTGCTAGATTGACAAGTTGGCGTTGGCATTCGCACATTGCATTGTTCCCTTCTTCTCTTTTATTTCACGTGCATGCATGCAACATCATCCCATTTTGCGTTGTTGCAATCTGACTTCTTTTCTCGTGCATCTTTTTTTTGTGGGACAATAGAAAAGTTTGTCATTGTCAGTTGTAGTTTGCATTGAAATTGGGTGAGTTTATCAGTTTATGTGAGCTCAAAGCTTTCTGCTGCACATTCAATTTACAGATTCAGAATTTGTTGTAAAAGGTGGGAAATAAATGTGCATTACAACTTTTTTGTTAGCAAATGTACAAAATTAGACTTGTAGTTTGGGACGATTGTTAGTGGTTTCAATAGCTGCAATTATAATTTCCTTTGCAGTCAAGTCAGCAGTACTATCTCTATCAAAGTATCAAAAAAAGGATTTTGTGTTTTGTGTGTAGTCAAGTAAGTTGTTTGGATCATTCATCATCATCCATATCCCTCTCTGTGTTTGTACACTGTAGGAAGGAGCATCATTAGGAAGGTAGTATCATTATTGGAATTATCATGGTTTTTGTGTTTTTGAAGCTGTATTCAGGATTAGGTACCTACCTAATCTGCCTGGTAGATGGTATAAATAAAGGATATAAAGAAGTTAGAGCTGGGTACATATATATAGGAGGTAGAAGAAGGCATTTATGTTTTAGTGAGTCACGCATGAGTTATTTGAAAAATTGCAATGCGCTTTCATGTTCAATTGAGTTGCAGCGTTTTGTGTTTTGATGAAATGAGATTGGTCTAGGTTTCGTTTCCACTGCATTGTTTGTGTGATATTAGGATTGAGAGTGGGACGATACAGATATTGAGGAGAGGACTGAATTTTGGTGGGTTGTTTGTATGATTCGTGACTAATTTGGATTTTAATTGAATTTTTTAGAAATAGAGTCGTCAAAATGTCAACTGAAGTTGAAAGTAAGGGAACTACGGAGCAGGAGACCATCAAGACGGAGGAGACGGCAAAAAAAATTGATGACAGTCCTGTAAAGGAGCCTCTAATTGAGAAAACGGAAGAAACCAAAGGAGGTGAGGAGAAGAAGGAGGAGGCGGCAGCTGAGAAGAAGGAAGCCGCACCTCCACCACCAAGGGTGCATAAGCAAGATTTTCAGAAGGATATCGTCTATCTCTATCAGTTCTGTCGAACTCCGGTTTTACCATCTTTGAGCCCATATTGTCTAAAGGTTGAGACTTGGATGCGACTCGCTGGAATTAACTACGAGGTATGCAGTTTTTATTTGCGTTTTTATTCCTCACTTAAAATATGTGGCTTATTGACAATTTCGATTTCATATTGTTCAACGCTACAAATTTATTCACGTAACTCTTTTCCATTTCCAACATTCACATATGATATGATAACATTAAGGCATTCATGTTGTCTCTTTTGTTGACATGTATTACATACAGCGTTTGTTAGTTAGGAGGAGAATTCCAACTATCATGATTTTAATCTACTAAAGTAATTGAATGGCAAAGTACAATAGACCGGGAGTAATAGTGCAGCGGATGTGTGTGAAAGTCGAATTATTCGATTCTGGTAGGCATTGATATTTATTAGCTCGCCTTTGGACTCTCTAGTAAAAGGATTTACTATGATTATTGCATGACCAAGCCCTTCCTATCTTTACTTTTTTATGCTTATTGCTAGTCATCGGTTTTAGTGTTTTCTGGTCGTTCAGGTGAGTGGAATAGATAAATGGGACTAGGAAGAAAGGGAATGTACTTTGATTTGACACATTATAGCATTGTCCTTATCTATTATCACATCATTGTAGTAAATTTAGACCATCGTGTTACGTTTTCGTTGAACATTGTACAACACATAAAGGACGGGACGTTAGCCTCCAAGTAGCAATTTTGATTACAACTCCCCATAACAGCTAAGTTGTGGAATAGCATGGCACTTCATATAATTTCTCACGACCCATGAAATGAATCTAAAGTAGCTAATAACTACTATCTACTATCTTCACCATTTTCTTATTACATTTGGTAGGTCACCAAAGTGGTCACATTGGTATCAGTTGCATTTTTTTGTAGAAAGTATTGAGCGCTGAAACGCGAGACCAGACAGACCACACCCCAACCATGAACCCTCATATTGTGTGCATGTTTCCGTGTGCTCATAGGGCAAACATGTATGTTTGTAAAAAGTAAATATGCCACTTATTGTGTCTGCCTTGCCTGTTCCTTTCTCCACTTCACGACATACCGGTCTCGCTGGAAGCGAGAAATTGGGGAGCATGAAAAATGTATGCGAGGCAAGGCAAGGTAGCCCTCTAGCCGCTGTTTCAATGCGAAGTGCAGCAGTCAGTGCATTCTTGTCTGTTGCTGGTAATAACATCAAGTAGCAGGGCTACTGACTTAGAAGGGTAAACAGAAAAAGACTTTGAACCAAATCCGACTTAAATATTCGGTCTCAATCATGCCAAGCCTAATCTCTCACTTTTCTGCCATGCATATGCATATTAACTTATTAGGTTGGGTTGAAAATGAAAAGACGTTCTTGTTGCGTTCTGTGTGTACATAAGTATTACGTTAATTTTAAAGCTGGTGTGTTGATCATTTATACGATATGGTGAGAAAAGAATGAGGGAAAACAGTAGCCCTAGCTCTGGTATATAGGAAGTAGAGCAACTGGAGATACTGGGGATTTAGAATGCGGACGGAACTGCATAAGTATATGGTTCGGTAAAGTATTGAGGACGGTGTCATGGCTAAAGTTTACGTAGAGAAGGCTGAAGTGCAGAGAGTTTGTTGGGGTTTTACCGTAAACAAGTATCAAACTCAATCGTAGGGTATGGGAAAAAAGTAACGGTATGTATCCCTTCGAGTAAAACAAACGGATGTAAGTATGTTTAGGGCACACACAGTACTTACAACGCTTTGTATACGGTATGTATTATATCCTGTGGAATGAAACATAAAAGGGTGTAATGTATATAATGTGCTTTCCGACACAAGTCGGGTTGCTATTCGTCTAGTAAGCCAAAGGTATTGATTTTAGGACCAAGCGTCTGCTACTCCTGTTCTATGACTCCCTATGTTTTCTGTCCAGAGACTGGGAATTCCAGTTCGGGTTCAGCTAGAAATTTATATTTTTCGCGTTTGGAGCTATGTGCCGTAACGGGAACATTTTTGTGTTTTATAAAATTTTGTTCTCATTCTCGGGAAGCACAAATGGCAGGCCAAGTCTACGTCAAACTTCCCTTTTTATTTACTTAAGTTGAGGAGGAGGTAGAGGTGGATTGGCATTGACACACATGACATGAAATATAGGCGTATTTCTTATGATGCATGCTATGATTACAACAATTTCATTTCATTTGTAACGTTGAGAAAATGGAGATCTACTTACATCAGAATTAAAGTAGAGCAGGGTTGAAAAATTGCTATTACTTTTACCTTGCGTGCACCATAGACTAGAACGTAGTTAACTCTACTAATTTAAAAGGCTCTTCTAGGAATGAGAATGGGAGCATAATATACATACATTCATATACAGCTTTATCGTACGCGAGCGAGACACTTAGAAATCTACTAACGATGAACTGGAACTAGTTGACTTATACCGGCTTATTATCGTAATTCATTATGTATGTACCGATATATTCGTAATGAGGGGAAGGCTTTCTTGGAAGGAAATTTAGCTTTATGGCTTTGTAAACAGAAACTTAGGCTGCTGTATAGATTGTAATATAGATACCTACTAATTTTTCTTCGAATTTGGTTTGGTGATTTACAATGCCTTGCCTTGGTTCATATCAATCAAGTAATGAGGAAGACGAAGGAGGGCTACTTTTTTTATTTGACTGTAACATGAAATCTGTTATTCCTGAGGCTGACTATGACATGACGCACAGATACTTTTGTGGACGATTTCCGTATGCTACGGAGATAAATTTGAGTTGTAAAGTTTGGGTTTTCGACATCCTAAATCGTGTACTTATCATAATGAATAGTACACATAGATCTGAAGAGGATTGGCATTGGCGTCTACGCATGTTTATGTTTATGCTACAAAATTTATTTTAAGAACGTAAAATAATGAAAGTCTTCGTTTACGCAAAAGCAGCAGTAATCTAGTATACTGTATTTGTACAGCGATAATGGTTGTAACATATATTCATCCATGAAGAGTTCTCTTGTCTCCTAAGCTAAAGTTTAGTGGTATGTCAAAAGTAAAAAAGTAGGCTGTTGCTGCTTAAGAACTTATGGTCGAAGTGGCAGAGCACTAGGAAAAGGAGATAAGAATAATAAACGTCTTGTGAAGTTGAAAACATCTATCATGTGTAATGTCTCCTTCGGTAAAAATATCTGAAGTGTAAATAATGACTGGAAGATGGAAAAAAGGTTGCTTAAAGAATTTGTACGATGTTGGGAATGGAATGTGAAACGTCAAAAAAATGATTCATAATGTTTGTTCCGGGTCTGAGTTGTAAACATTGATGTCTTTTCTTGATAAAACAGAATGTCGATCACAAGCTGAAGTTCAGGTCGTCCAAAGGTCAACTTCCCTTCGTGGAACTTAACGGAGAAGAGATTGGTGACTCAGCCGTCATCATATCGAAACTGAGCCAAAATTTTGGGATGGATCCTGATGCTCAGCTAACAAAGGATGAGAAGAATGTGTCACATGCACTCATATCAATGATTGAGAACCATCTCTGCTGGGTGTATGTATACTGGCGTTCTAAGTATCCAGATGTCATGATTAAGGTGCGCGTTATTGCTTACAACATTTGCGCTTGCACAATATCTTGTTTATGTGGATTGTAATTAATATGATTGGAATTTTATGGTTTTCGCAGGGTTGCAAACTGAGCCTTCAACACGCTCTTGGATCACGAATCCCCAATGCGGTTCTGAACTTCGTCTTTAAGCTGACCTATTCTAGGAAAGGGGCAAAGAAAGTGAAAGCTCATGGTCTGGGTGTTCACTCTGCCGAAGAAGTGCTGGAATTCGGAAAGCAAGATTTGAGGGTCTTGGAGGACACGTTGGGTGACAAGCAGTTCTTCTTTGGAGACAAGCCAAGCAACGTAAGCACATATTTTGTTACTTCATATGAGTTGAGTACGTACGGAAGCTTCTATTCATGTATCTTAATGAATTTATGGTTGTATCCATTCTACAGCTGGATATCGTTGCATTTGCGCATCTGAGTCAAATCGCAAACGTAGATAAGTGCGTTGAATATGATTTGCGTGATTGGATGGAAGAGAATTGCCCCAACCTCATGGGCTTGTTGGCAAGACTTCGTGAGCGATGCTACCCAGACTGGGATGCAATCTTGTCCACTCTGAAGATGAACACACACCTTCCTGAACCTGAACCGGAGAAGGAGGAAGAGAAAGAATCAAAAGAAAAGGAAGCTACTAAGGAAAAGGAACCCGAAAAGGAAAAGGAAGAAATCAAGGAAGAGAAAAAAGAAGAAACTAAGGAAGAGGAAAATAAGTAAAACCATCCATTGGTCACAAATAAATATAATATGGTAATTTAGCCATTGTCATCTGTTTGCCACTTCACTATATCTGTGTTGTCTATGCCGCTGTGCGATTATCTGCACTAAGTTTTTTGAGCGTTGTGTAGTTTTCAGATGTTATTGTAAAAATGAAAGATTGAGAAATCAGCATGTCCAAGTGCACAGACTATATAATTATTAATTACTATAATATGCTATATTACTCTGATGGTTTTGCTCATGTAATTTTAAACTAGGCGACTATAACTGGTATTACTACTATTACTACATTATTTTAACTGCAGACTATGTACCGTTCCTACGGATTGCTTAAACAGAATGTTGCCGCTAGATTTTAAGGCAGTCACAGAGTTGTATTTTAATTTTCAAAGTTTTATTTATAAGAACCATCTCTATTTTTAGAATATTTTGTTATATTTTTACCACGTAAAATCGTTTCATTTGTTTTTATTAGTGTAACTTCTGGCTGTTATTGTATGTAGAGGAAAGGTCTAAAGTTTAAGCACATTTATTATATGCTGCTTCAAATTGGACCAACGTTACAAAGGAAAAAGAAAATTCTCAGAAACTTTCACTACGATATAATTCTCATGCAGAGTAGAAGCATAGCATTAGCAGATATATGTGTAGCTTTTGCTAAGCTTTTGTACATTTTATACTTACCTTTGAATGAAGATGTGGATACGAGGTTATTGAGGCAGATCTTCTTCTATTTTATCTAGAATTGTTATGTTGGCATATTTTAAACTATAACCATAGATTGGGTAAATCATTATTAATGTTGATGTACAATGATGATATGAAACGTTTTCTGTTTTTGTTTTGATATATATATAATATAATATTAAGATTAAGAATATTTAGTAGATTAATATAATCCTCATGAATTTTAGCTCTTGTATTGTGTGCAATGAATTAGGCTTGTGATTTGTGAAGTTTCCCTACCCAGGCTTCCGGTTGCATTTTGTGTGAACTTGAAATCTTCACAATTTTAAATTGAGAAAAAGTGAATGTAATCAAACAATGCATTTATATACTGTGTAAACAAATATGTGAACAAGGCAAAGCAACTGACATTAAAAAACAGCTTAGAAACACGAAGCGGTAGCAGTAGGAGTCTAATTATCATTATTATTTATTCATCATATAATTTCGTTAGATTTCTTTAACATTAGTTTGATACGGTACGTTCCTCAATTATGTCATCGATATTTACCATTACAGTATAGTGTTGAGAAGTACTACAGTACAGTTATCCATAAATACAGCTATGTAAATCATAATTACACGCCAGGACATTTAGATGGATACAAGATAAACGATTTTCGCTCACTTCATAAATCCCCACACGGGTTCATTACTCATACCAGTATTTAGCATTTTCCTTGGGATTTGTCCAGTTATTATTATGAATACAAAGTATGGCGACGGGAATATACTCTCATTTTTTGTTGTTGAAAAACTCCGTCCGTGGTGAGTGAAGACGTTGCAGTCGAGAGAACTTCCAATCCAATGTGCATACTCATAGGTAGATAACGGATAAGATTCGATTCGGAGACTTGTGTGTTTGTGTGTGGTGTGGTATGACGATAGCTGGTTCTGGTTGTTTTTATCCATCCAGAATATGCGACTTTTTAAAAGTCGGTAGAAAGTTCAACTCTCTCAATAAGATTATTTGACGTGTGCTGCCGGTGAACATTCGGAATCCATCCAACAGCAAGAAGTAATAATAAAATTACAACTAAGTGGTAATAGCAAATACTCCACCAACTACTTTTCGCTTATTTACTACTTTCTTAAGAAACAGTATTTAATCAGTCATACACATAACAGTACAAATATTCATTTTAATTTTCTTTTTTATTATTCTTCTGGACTTATTATTTTTTTTGTTATTTTTTATATTTCTTTTTTACGTTTTACATTACACTCATGGATCGTGATGAAGTTATCTATCTATCTATTCCTATGCTAATGGCTGAAAAACTACAACACGACAAATTCTTACATCTTTGTTTCCGTAATCATTTATATACAAGAGCACATTTGACATTAAATGTTTCCTTCAAACCAGAGACAAACATCGCATTGTATTGTGTGAGTGAGTTTATATCGTGCTATAGACCTACAACATTTAATTAATGTAGAAATTAATATACAATGCTTATTATTACACTAATTCCCACGTAGAAAAGTAACGTTTAACTCTAAAACTACAATAATAGAAATTCTTTTTTTCCTTTTTTGAAGTTCCTAAAAACTACTACAGTTCCAGTTATAGTACATACTAAATATACTTAGCAAGTACATGTATTCAAAACAGTGAAAGTGAATGTTTAATATAAACAAAGTTCTTGTGTGGCTCTAATAGAAGTGTGAAAAAAAGAACTGCTACACTTTATAATACGTTTTCTTCGAAAGCAGCCAACAATTCTGACTGCATGTTCATGTCAATCTGGCCACGTCTCTGTAATTGAAAAATTATGAAATGATCGTCATATAAATGTCTCATAAAATACGTATATTCCATGACTTTTAGATAACTTACCGCTTCTCTACGTCTTCTTTCCTGCTCTCTCAATCTTTGCCTTTCCCTTTCAGACTTTTCCATATCTGCTGGACTGCCAGACGGGCTAATTTTTATAGACTCAACTCTGTCAGTGAAAAAACAAAGACAATCAGTTAATACTGCCACGTAATATGATACTTGTTTTTCATTCCTTAACCGTTAAAAAGTCTTACGCCGGTATGATTGGTGCAGCAACTGGGGGTTTGACGGGTCGCTTTACTTGTTCCATAATCCCCCCGTCCTCCTCCTGACGTTTCTCCGGCTGGCCAAATTGCATCATTCGTTCTTTCTCCGCTTGCTTTCGAATTTCTTGTTGTTTCTGGCGATCCTGCTTTTCTTTAGCTTGCTTTTGAAACTTTTGGAAGGAATCTAGTGTAGCATTCCGAGTAACATTTCCAGCATTCATTCCACCAGCATTTGGATTAGCCAATGAAGACCAAGCTGCTTTCATGGTTGGATTGCTCTGTTGATTTTGCATCCCTCTTGACTACAGAAAAATCCCTTTCATGAGCAACTCCATCTCAATTATCACACATTGAGCTTTCCTACGTTTCATCTTTCATAAACACTTACCGCATTAACATCTTTGAGACAATCGGCATTTAGTGAAGCATCATAATGCTCCATTGTCGAATTGGATTTGGGGGGAGCTTGGTATGCTGAAATAAGAATAAGAGATGATATATGATGCATGTTTACACAGGATAAAGCAGGAATAACATAGAAGCAACTACTAGTGACCGCTAACAATATGCCGGATAATTTTAACCACATTTGACATTGGCGAAGGGATATTTCACATGCCATGCAACTAAATGAAAATATGACACATATGAACTTATTTTTTTAGAATCATGCGAATGTATTTACAGAGCTAATTCATGCACGCTATCATATCAGGAAGTTATCACATCATAATGCATAACACTCAGCATTCCAAAATCATCTTGGCGAAAAGGATGAAGATATGACAGGTCGACAATTCTCTTACCGTTCATATTCTTGTTAATAGCCGATTCATCATGAAGAGGCTCTTGATTCGACGAAGTCATACTATTGGGTAGCGACAGATTTACAGACGCATTAGCATTTTGCATGATTCCTCCAGAGTTATGCTGGGCCATAGGAATCATGTTGGGATCAGAAGTGGTGTTCACCACAGGGTTACTATTTCCCAGGGAATTTAATGCGCCACTTCCTAACATTCCACCTAATAATTTCAACGGGGAAGTTATCATGCATGTTCTAGTGCAGTTAGCCGAAAATCGTTAGAGTTAATCGTGATAAACTAGCCGCAAAGATTTACCTTCAGTGCCAGAAAATGAGTTGTCGGCATTAGATACTGGTGGAGGGGCTGGATTGTTATTCACACTGGGAAAGTTAGGTCGATTTTGGGACATTGGATGGGGTAATGTTTGTCCAACTGATCCATTGTTCAATGGCATACCAACAACAGGGGCAGCCTGAGCTGTGCTCGTGTTCGTTGGTTCAGTTGCTGATGACACGACCTAAAATCGAAAATAGGATCCCCTAAGTTCGTACTTGTTCCAAAATCTCATCAGCGAGCATTTAGGTCTGCTCATCATTTCACACAGGTTTTTAGTACTTTACCTTAGTTGGAGATTTACGACTTCCTTTCTTGGACGAGTCGCCTACAAAAAACGGAATAGGAAAGCTCAGGTGAGACATCATTCGTGCTTTAAACTTTCAAAAGATATATGCCTAAAGTTTCCTAATAATCAGAGGGATTGATTGAAACCACCTTCAACCTTTTGACGTAGTGCCCATTGAGTGCAGAATGTGATGTAATAACGATTCCGAATATTTAACACAGTTTTTATAGCTTATATAGCTTTATGGTGCTGTCAATTTTGATACTTTATAATTACCATATTTTCTAAACTTAGCTCCACTCCTATTAACGTTATATACAGTATTTGGTACAAATTGTCAATATATATATACACAATATATACTAGATAACAATTACTAATTTTTTATAACTTATCTCTTTGTTTTGAAACCATCAGAATGGTTTTTTAAAATCATAACAGTATATGTTATGTTTACTAACAATTATTTATTATGCTTAAAGAATACTGAATACCACCTATTTGAGTTTACAGTTCAGCAAAAATGAAGAGATTAGAGAACACTGGTATGCAGCTATATAACTGTTTTGCATATATAAGTAAATGGCAACAAATTACAAGAAAAAATTACAAAAAAATCTTTAAACAAACGTTTGCTCAAGTTGCAAAGAAAAAAACTAATGAGAAAATGCAATCCTGAGCAGAACACAACTTGGAGTTTGAGAGGACTTAGAAAACGTTTGAACAGGAATCTTTACAATGCCTGCCATTATCAACAAAGTTTTTACTAACTAGAAAAGTCAAAAACCTATCTACCGGGAATGTTTCTTTAAAATCAGTTTGTCATAAATGCACCGTAAATGGAACAAATCCAGGCCTCGAGTGCAATGTGTGTCTTCATGAGGAGAATTTTTGTATTGTACAATATGTAACGTAGTATTATATAGTAGCTCATAAAAAATCTTTTTAACATTTTTTAAACTTTCTCTATTCTACATGTAATATACGTACTTTAGTTGTATGCATTGGTCAAACTGTCATTGTTTTCGGAATTTTCGCATAGTCGCAATCATAATTGCAAACATTATATAAACAGTCAGTTGGTCATGAAAGTTATTTCTTTACATTTGTTTCGTTTCGTGTTTTTGGTAATTGGTCGTCTACTTCATAATATTCATTTTCAGATGGACCAAACTAGCTGAAGTGTATGCTACGCTTTGTAATAAGTTAAGTACAAACCCGCTTTAAATACTTTTTATAGTGTGTATAGATGTAGATTGCAAGGTACTATCATAGCTAAATTAAACACATAGTACACTGACAGTGGTTCTCTATTATGCTTCTTCTAACCATAATATTACAGATACAGATAGATACACATGCGCTTTGTAAGCCAAACCAACATATTATTATGGAAATACAGAAAGGAACTAAAAAAGCGACATGAAATATACCAAACTAGCTGACACATAAACTGGAAAATAGGAACTAGCAATATTTTTCAACTACCATAAGAGGTTATACCATATAATTATTATTATGTGAATAATACTAACAATATGATGAAGAACACCACATTCTGCACTCTAGGCTATCAATGATCCTGTCGTAAACCCTGTTTGAGGCATATAGGACCAGACCAGACCCAACCTCATGCATTGCATTGCTAACTTGACAGTGAAGTGGCAATACATATTATAGCGATTGCAATCCTTAATTTTCCTTTGCAATCAGTTCTTTGGAAAAATGATATAGTGAGCATAGAAGTTGTTGAAATAACTAGTATGCCTGCTGAAATAAAATATTTACGCTCATTCTTTGGTTTCTGCTTGATTAAGATAAAATGCAACTGATGCAAAGTGCTGAGAAGGAGTCCGAACTCTGATTCTTGGTTTATATCTCAGATGTTTATGGCATGGTCTGGCCAAGGGAAACTTTATATTGGAAAACAATTTAACCTGCTTCAGAGTCAGAGGAGTCCGACGAGGACGAAGAGGATGAAGAACTAGACGAATCAGAGTCTGATGAGGACGACGAAGAAGCTGAAAGGCGTTCTCCACCAGCTTCATTCTTTGCGCCATCACCTATTTACATAACAATGAAATATATGTTGTTTGAGTTCGCAGTTCTTCACTGTATGGTGTTTCATGTAATCATGTAAAATGCAACACACGGTAAAGGAAATCTCTAAAGGCCAACCTTTCTTTGCTTTCTTGGCATTTCCTAATGCCCCAGTAACATCTTGCAATCTTTTCTCGAGTTCTTGCTTTTTCTCCAGTTGCTCATCTTTCCTAGCTGCTGGAGTTTTCTTGACTAAAGTTATAAAGAAAGTTGAAGAAATTAGTACTGAAATAACTACACACTAAAAGTCAGATCAACAAACAAGCATGTGCGACAGCAGATTTCCTTACCATATGGCTTCCGCGGCTTTTTCCTAAGGCATGACGCGACGTATGCTTCCAATTCACGAAGCGTGGAGGGTTTCAGAGTTTCAAAATCGATTTCAATTTCATCCGGGTTTGAATCCCTAAGGGAAGGTTCTCGGGACTGTATAATATGTACAACTCGTCCCAATTTGTCACCCGGCAATTTATTGATATCTAATGATAGTTGCCGCTTCTCATCATAAGACATTGGTTTAGCATTATCTTCTTCTTCTGAATCAAAACCACTAGGCCCTAAAAGAAATATTAAAGTTGTGGTGTTATACTACCGAAATCCCCAGACCATACGAAATTGAAGTGTACATGCTTTTTTTGCATACCTGCTCCAGGCAATGCAGCTCCGATGGCATTGTTAGCAGCTTTCTTTTTGCTGGCGCGGGACCCAGTCTTCTGCTTCTTAGCAGGAGGTGCACCAGAAGCCGCGGCAGCTGCTGCCTTTTTAGATCCTTTCGATGGTTTGGGTACCATTGCTGGAACCGGACCAACTGACGAAGTCGCTCCCTGATTAATTGATGACGGAGCGATACCCATGCCTGGCTCATCTTTCAAGCTATGCTTCTTTTTGTCTTTGCCTTTCTTACCCTTCTTTTTTGCACTTTGATCCATCAAAAGCCTCATTTGATCTTGCATAGCTTTTAGCTGCATTAGTAAATGACATAAATGAATGAAGTGAAAATGTGAACTAATGACCAATTACTCAAAAATCCCTACATGAACACAAGAAAACAATAATAGAACAATGTTGTTGGAAAATAGGCACACTACCTGTTCCTGTAAAATCATAAGTTTCTTGGATCGCTCTTCTTCAGAGTCATCAGTAGCCGCACCAGACTCGCCCTCAGATTCACTTGACTCAGACGCTTCATCTGATGAACCAGATTTTGAATCGGGTGGATCGTCTGGGATCTTGGCGTATCTCATTTCAAAAACGTCCTGCAGTTTTCTAGCCATTGTAACAACATCATGATCTGGAGGATTGTACTTATAACAGTTTGTGAATATCAGCCTGATATCAGCGGCGAATTCTGGTCCACCTCTATATTCCCGGTTATCCATTTTAATCTGTGAGAACGAGACAAATGTATTGATACATCAATGTTAACATAATAATTCCACATGTCAACGTGATCCTGTATGATAATAATTGAAATATTATCTTTCAAATGTACTTACTTTAACGGTTCCTAGATCCATCGGTTTCTTTATAATTTCATGATAGTCATGAAGTCCTAAAAGCTCAGCATCAACAGGTTTGTAAAACGGCCATGCATAAGCCTAGAAATGAAAACCATCAGATGATATACTATTTAATTAACTCTGTTTTGTTGTGTCTATTTCGAAAAATTGTTCACGAATGACATCGTATAAATACCGAATGTTTCTTTGAAAATAAATCCTTCAGTATTTCATTGCAAGCTTTTAGTGAATCTTTCAGTTTTTCTTTTGGTTTGTTAATTAGCTGAGGTGCAGCAAGAAGATCCAAGTCTTTATTAGGTTTCTTGATCTGTCTTCCGGACTCACGTCTGGTAGAGATCTTTCCAGCTTCGGATGAAACATGGCCAGAATCCATAAATGAAATGCTTCCAGAAGGAGTTGTTGTGTCGGCTTTTCTCTTCACTCCTTTTTTGGTCTAGAATTTTAGAATTCAAACCGGTTTTTTAGAGTCTGACAAAATCTTCAAAAACTAACAATGCATATCGTGCTCCACAACCAATTTTGCTGGACTGATACACCCAAGCTCACAAGCATTTCACTACCTTCGCAGGTTGTGCTGGCGGCATGACAGAACCTGGACCTAGTACAGAACTGCTTCCAGATGGACCTCCATATAAACTGGCGCTTTGATCTAAGTTGTGCATCTGATTTTGAGATACATACGGAGGTGGTATATTTGGGACAACCTAAACGTTGGCAAATAACATGAGCCAATAATGAGTAAATATTTACCCTAATGTCTTTGAGTCGTGATATTTCTTTATATAATATAAGTTTCTTACATGTGCTTGACGTCTTACTTGCGGATGCTGCTGAACTGGAGGAGGGACCATTGGTATACTTTGCATCACGGGTGGTTCAGGGGCAATGGCTGATGAAGTGGGAAGTTGCGGTTGCATGTACGGAATCGGTGCCGGTGGAGCCTGAAGAGTAGATGGAGTCACAGGAGGGGGAACTGTTGTAGTTGCAGCTGGAGGAAGAGGCGACTGGGTAGATGTAACCGATGCTATTCTTGTTTTGGGGCCGGTTTTAATACCACCTCCAATACCTCCACCGGGTCCTCTCTTTTTGCTACCTACTGTAATGAATTCAATGTACTCATTGTATTGATTTTTACTAGTGTATGATTGTTTTGATTTTATTATTACAAACACAAATGAAATCTTTCATGCCTTTCTTCGGAGGTGCTTCCGCTTCCACTTCATCTTTGGGCATATCAGCGACTTTAGTGAGGAATATCTTTTCCAAAGTCTTTGCCATATGCACAACATCTTCACCAGGTTTATTGTACACGTAACAGTTTGTAAACATGGTTTTAAAATCGTTTAAACATTCTTTCGCACTCCAATAAAAATTATTTTCCAGTCGTTTCTTAATTGTTCCTAAATCCATGGGACGTCTAATTATTTTGTGATAATCCTGTAAATTCAAAGGCTCTTTGTTAAAAGCTACTTTCCACACGGATATACGTATAAGCAAAGGCAATACCCAACCAACACAATCAAACTTTATGTATACTGTATACAGCCAAACTTGGAATATATATGCTAAATTAAAGCTACTCACGGGAATTTTAAGCTTAACGGCATCAACAGGTTCATGGAACGGCCAGGCGAATTGGTGTTTCCATACGGCTTTCACGACAACCTGTTGAAGGAATCGTAGTTGATTGGTCAATCTTCCGGGTCTATCTGGAGTAGGTTTGAATGCAGGCACCACAACACCATTTACTGGCTCATAGTAAGGTTCATCACGAACACCGTCATCACCAGGCGTTGTAGAACCTTTAGTTAGAGTGATAAAATTAGTCTTTCTATCCACTTGAAATATTCGCACTCATGACTCAGAAAGGCTTGAATCATTAAAACTAAATCCACTCACCTGGAGGAGCGGCTTTGTCAGCCATCCCTTGATCCATCATATTTTCTTTCTTGATAGAACCGTTCGCGGCCTGTGATTGAGCTGCAGAATTCAAATGTGACTGTTGAGAGTTCATCATTCCAACATTAGTTGGCTGATGAGTGGACTGACCTAAGGAGTTACTTCCCATACTAGACATGTTACCCCCTCCAGCATGGGGCTACAAATAAAAATAAAAATGATTCGTTAGCACAATGATAGATTTCGATCTAAATATCATATTCATATGTCTAAAAGTGACAAGAATGTATGAAACATTATAACTACAAAGTAAGAACACATTTAACTCAAACCCTGTAGTAAGGATGATTACGATGATTGAATTTACCAATCAACGATTTGATTTTGATTTGGTATGTACAAGTAATCTCATCGTAACGCATTATTTGCCCTCCTCACTAACTTCAATATTGTTTACTTAAAACAGTTAACTATAAAAACAAAGAATGAAGAAAAGAACAAAAACCACATAATAAATTATCGACTATGACCTATGATATAACCTACTCGTACTTTCAACTTTTGTAAATTGATCTAACTATTCATGATACAATTCCATAAAACACTTTTAACGTAACAATTTGCAAACGAACAAAATCATAATTGCAATCATGTACAGGTGACAGGTATAGCACTTTCAACTTTGAAGCAATCAGTATACTGGTTTTAGTTTTAGGTATATGCCAAGCCTGTTTGTCCTTGCACACTTGACACTCACTACTGCACCTATCAAGATCAGATAGACATGTGACAAAACGTCAATGAACTCGACCAGCTGATGATACTGATTGATTACCACAACCGGATCAACTTTTACTAAAAACCCTTTATACCGGAGAAAGCATTTTTTACGTTTGAATGAATGGAAAACAATCAGGTGCACGCAGAATATGTAAACCAGATTGCAATATGGGAAATGGGTATGCTGGCGTAGAGGGGTACGGACAAGATTATTGATTTGGTTTGAAATAGCAGT
>JAANSM010000084.1:0-52504 GCA_036850725.1 Orchesella villosa | reverse complement strand
TTTGGTCATTTTAAGAGCATACCAGCATGCATATTTTGCCATTTTATACAGCATATTTATCCGGGCCCTACTCATCACATCCAGATAATTGATGACAAGCTTGTCACCAAACATTATTAACGAGAATACTGTTATGTAGAAGGTGTGGGATGGGATCGAACTAAAACTATATCTTCTGTATTCGTTTACTTCCAATAGCATCAAGCATAGTAAAGTCGTTTTGAGTCAAAGAACTTCGTATATGTTATTCGGTCATCGATACGCTATACACTATACACATATACTTATATTATGATGAGCGCATGTAGATAATCATATACAAACCGTTTATTTTTATTTCATTTTTCAATTCTCAAGCCCATGCTCATAACGTCCTAGTGCCAAAGTAAACGGAAAAGCAACGAGAATTTTCTAAAATTATCTTTTCCCATCTCATTTAAAACGCTTATCGACTCAAACTCAAAGATTCTTTATTTCATATATTTGACTGGCTTACAAAAACGAAAAACTACTTGTTTCATCAATGCGGTGGCCAAACCGGAAGTCATGTCAAGTCATGTGTTCGTTCATATGCGTGCTTCGGAAAATTAATAAGTATCCTTGAACATATCATTCTTTTCAGTTCAATTTTGGTAACATACCAGCAGCACTCCCACACGAAGTTGTAAAATGAAATTTTTCAATCAATCTATGAGCAATAAACCTATAGATTTTGTATAGAAAAATCAATTTCATGAGTCAGCTTTAGATAAGCTAATATGAGGTGCATATTTGCCTATCAAATTGATTATAAATAGTATATCAAACATTCGCGTGCACTTTTAATTTTATTCAGTAATTTTTAATGCGGCTTAAAACATAAATGCTATAAGTATATTTCAAACTAAGGAGCATTTATGTAATAAGACTAATGCGCAAAATGTTCCACAAACTATGCGATATCGAATATCTTATCAAAGTATCCGGTAACATCAAGTGGACGTAAAAACACGAATGATATCACGGGAAATTTAGCACATCAAGATTCACCCATCTGTTATATCCTATTGTCCCATTTCTGATCTCAATAATAGGATCTTTTCATCCATGTTCAACAAAATATTATGCACATACGACTAGCACCCCCTTGACGCGAATATGCTGAGTGGTGAGTGACGACTGAGTGATGGTGTCATTTTACTAGAGATAACACAAGCATATCATGTTATCATCGTCGTATAGATCACAAATCCTAACCTTTACGAATCTGCTCTCATGTTGTATGCAACTTCAGGTTCAAGTCAAAGCAAAAGCAAACATTGAAGACTGGAGCACTTATATCAGTTTGCCATGCATAGGAAATGCTGTTAAGCGTATAATCCAAAGCTATAATTTGTGTAAGCCTTTTCATTGAGATAAAGGAGCAGTACAATACGATAATGATAATATTATATCCTTAAAGTAAACAGAAACACGATATATATATTAATATATATACACTGTAATATTACATCTGTCTGGCTAAGATATTCATGCTCCGAAATTTTCCCTCATCTGTGGTATTTATGCGTGGCGCTACGAATCATGTATGAAGTTTAAAAAAAAGTGTTAATTTACAATTCTGGCAGACCACCCAAAAACTGCACACTGTCAAAATTATTGTATGCAAAATATTATACTTTAATATATTTTTATGATTCAAAAAAAAGATGGGAGACAACGAGCAGAGAAACAAAACTGAAGGCCATATTGCTTGGGATTTGTATTCCGTATTCCTGCACTCCACTTCCAATTTCAACTGAACCAATTGCTTGTTCGCAGTGCTGGGATTGCGACGCAACTGTGCACCATAATCTGAACTGGTGACATGGGAAGAGGATTTACTAGCAATTAGCAAAGCTTAATACTTTTACGCAACACATAGAAATAAACTGAGATTGCATCAAACTATCCTGTATACCGTAGTTTAACATTAAATTTTTATCATTAAGAGTTTAGCTCAGCATCACAGATACATACATTCTGCTGCTCTGTTAAGCTAAAGCTAAACCACTAGAAAATACGTCGGATCATTATAATTATAACTACCTAACTTTCTTATGAAGCACATGGACATCTCTGACTGGCTTTCCAACACAAGTTTAGCATTTCTCGTTCCATCCATCCTTCCAACTTCTTCCATCATCGCTCATCAGTCAGTGTCATATCCATTTATGCTGGTTTCCTGTGCTGAGTAGCAATATACGTGGTAAAAGTTTTGTGTTAAGGAAAACGAAACCCAGTGATACACCTAAATTTGAAGGTGGAAATATGGAGAATAATCATGCATTAGCCACATTGAGATCCTACATCATAGAAGATTTGAACTACAAACATGTTGGAGATTATTTAGTGAAACAGGGATTGATTTCTCAGAAGGAAGATTTCGAAATATTTCAACTTCTCGGGAAATCCAGAGCGGTGAAATTACTTAATCTAATATGTACCAGGTAATTTATGCATTTTCTTCCATCGCAGTTTTTAATACAATCGGAATTAAATATTCTTGGAGGCTGCGCAACCTCCATCATAATTGTTGTTTTGTTAAGCAGTTTAATTGTGTTACAACAGACCAGGGGCAACAAGAGAATTAGTTGAAGCGATGACTCAGCCACATCTTCGAAACTTGTATAGAGATTTGGTCTACAAAATTGAAAGCATTTCCAATCCAACATCACCCATGACTCCGAATACACCGAAGGGAGAAAGCAGAACATTCTTCAATGGGAATGGAAAGCAGAAAACTGTAAACCCAGACAAGACAGGTTCGTCGTCAGTCCAGAATTTCCCTTCCTACTTATATTATCGATTTAATTGACTTGACAAGGCAGAATTTGTTTTTGACAATTATTTAATTTACTTAATTGATTTCTATTTTTCTAATTAAAGTGGAACGAAGACATTTCAACGACCTGGTCAAGATTTTAAAAATCGACGTTCTTAAATGGAAATCCTTTTATGAAGGGCTTAATATTGACCCAGTAGAAATGTTTTCAACAACCCAAAAACTCTTAAAAGGTGACATACAGCCAGCTGAAGCGTATAGAGATGCATTAGATACATGGAAAGAAATTAATGGCAGGAAAGCAACTTTCGGAACACTGGATATAGTTCTCCGATCTAATCTAAATTGGCAAGATGCAGCTGGTGAGTCCATCCAGTATATTTGATGATAACGTAAAATAGCTTTAATTCATACTATAGATAATACATACTATTCAATATTATGTCTTTTCCCTATTACAGATGAAGTAAGCGAAAGGTATTGGGACTGAATCAACGACGCGTGAATTAACGAAATTATTCGAAAGGAAGCTTAAACAGTGATTTTTTAAAATAATTTACAAGATGCGCTAAAAAACACAAAATGAAACATTTTCCCAGCGATAATTTATTGGTCAATCTCAATTTAAAGGATTTCGAGGGTTTTAAAAGAACAATTAGTTGAAATAATTTAAGAAACTTTGATAATCAAAATCCTACTTCTATTTGATAAAGCTATTTTCAAACCAATTTACAACTACAAGTACACAACCGGAACAAATAATGATTAATAACTATATTCAATATATATTCATACAACGTTAACGTTTGTTTTGTAGACAATCTGTTTTGATTTCATACTTTAAACTATAACATGTGAGATTTAAAAACTAAGTACTTTTTCGATGTCTTTTCTAGATGGAATGTGTAAAATTCATACTTAAGTCTTCAACGCAGCAAACAGCAACATATTTACATTGATAAAATATTACTGTCTGCCTTCCACTACAATATATAATATATTAGTCTTCGCAATGACTATGATATCTTAAAATATTTAAGTACTTATCATTTGTTACACATTAATTACGCCAATACACGTGTACTTATGTTCATATACGACAACTTTCTCCAGAAAAATAAAGTCTATTCAGACTATACAATGTATTGGTGGGGTTCTTGTTTTTAGTATTTAGCAAAAAAAATGTTCATGCATTAGCGGCAATCTCTTTTTAATTCCTTTTGTGTACGTTTTATAAAGACTTCGAAGAATTTTACATACCATAAATCGAAGTTACGAAACATTTAAATTCTTGGAAAGATACACAGAATACTGATGTGATAACGATAACGATACTCAGGAACTACGTTATGTGCTCAACAAATATAAGACACTGTACAAGGAAAAAGTTTTTTTTATGAATAAAACGTCAAAACTGATTGTTGGTTTCCTCTTACAAGAAGGAATGGGGGCATGTCGAAAGTTAGTAACTCCAGCCAGGCCATATACAAGGGGGCCGACACAATTCCCTTCTTGGGCATTGGCAGTGTCCTACATAACAGAAATTCATAACGAATTAGATATAGATTAATACACATTAATTATATAATTGCATTGAATATTAGCTCACGAGAAAATAATGATTTCTTAGATTAACTTACATAACCACCAAATCGGATCTACGAGAATTTTCCATCAAAAGCTCTCTTAATCTCATATTACGGTTATTTTTATCCTTCAGGGCAAGGAGCTCCGTATCAGTAATGTATGTGCCCGCTAAAATAATGTGATCAGTGGTAATTAATGCCTTCAAAGTTTCTTCCAACGTATGAAATCAAAGAATTATTGCAGATTCAATTTGAATACCTTCTTGATCAGTTCCCTCGCTTCGGAATGGAGCAATCATATTATCAAAGAATCTCTGAGTCGTTTCTTGTGGCTTCCTGTTATAGTCAGGAATCATGATCAGGTCCGAATAGTCTATTCTGAACTTCGCCAACATCTCTGCCATTCTGTAATTTGAAACTCAATTTTGAAGCCCAGACATGGAAAAACTTTACCAATTAGATAAAAGGATATTTCATTATTTTATACCTTCGCTGTTCATCATCAAGCTCATCCTTCTTGTTAGCCAACGCAAAAACTCGCAGTTTACAAGTGGCCCATTTTTCCCTTGTGTTGATAATATAGGGTAAAAGTAAAGTCAAGCCACCATCATCATACAACCACCAAACGTCTATTGTTCCATGTTTGTATTTCTTTTGGAACTGTGTAATGCGATCCAGCACATCCCTCGTTACTGACGATCCATCAATGTTCCTAAAAAGTTGATAATATTAAAAACATCTTCCAAAAAAACAACAGCAAGTTTTACAAATCATTGCAAAGGCTTACTTATATAATGCTGACAGATCCTTTTTTTGACCAGATTTCTTCTCCTTAGGTGCCTCACTCTTTGTAGTTACTTTGGAGTCTGCTGATGGTGTAATGTCTCCACTACTTGCTAAATGTTTTAGAAAATCAAATTGTTTTAAACTACGAATAGAAGTAAGTACATATACATACAAGGTAGTATAGAGTTTAGTTCTCCATGCAATTAGTATCTAGTAAGTAACGGAAGTAACCAATAAATTAGTACTAGCACATGCATTTTACACATTACATGAGCTAAATATGCATAATATAGTTTTTAAAGTAATAATATTAGTAAACTTAAATGCACAACATTCTTAAAACGGTACAACACAACCCCAAGAACTACAAGGAATGATAATTCAGATTATACACAAAGAAAGTTAGTCGCAAAAACGGTTATGGAACTGTATAAATAGGAGTTAAATCCCTTCAGGCATGTATGCAAACATACTATTCAACACTACACACAGAGTACAAGTTGAACTACATGCCGCAGACTCAAAACACCGTTGTTACTCACCACGGACAACATTCCATACTCCTATACTAAGATAACGTCCAAGTTCTGCAGTCCGTGGGAGGCAGCCAGGGATCGGAAATGAGGTGAGTAATGTTATAAATAGTATTTGTGTTGTGAGTTATACCAACCACCGCATTCATTGTTACGTTTAAGTAAGTGTTTTAATGTAAGAATTAGAGGAAACGTCTAATTTAGTTGAAAAGAAAAGTACCTTGTGACATTTGCGACAATGACTGATTCCGTGGAAGAGATTCATCTGAGGAACTAAGCTTGTTCTTATTTGACTCTGCAATTGAGCTCAAGTCGTTTCCATCATCGTCAAATGTGACCTTTTTGCTAAAATCAAGGCCATGCTCGACACGAAGGACTGTCACAGAGATGTGAAGATCCAAAGACTTACTACAAGTTAATTAAGTCATTGAGTTTATCAAGAAAGTGCATATAAATATGAATATCACAAACGTTTATAATTTTGTAAAAGAACGCACTGAATCGTATTGAAGAAATGTAACAGTTCGTCTCTGTTACAGTTTTGCCAATTTTGTTTGTAACCCATCAGCAATATGTTGGGGGATACTTTTCCAACTCCATAAGACTGAAGCAGTGACCTTGCCCCTTGTTCAAAGTCCACTTCGTCAACAACACAGAAAAATCCTTTCACTTTGTTAATGTGGAACCAATTCTGAGCAAGTTGATTTAAGGCTAAACGCTGGCGGCGATTGAGATTACTCTACATTACAAAACAAAAACGTATTTTAATTTGTTTCGCCAATAATAATTATTCCAACACGGTTCTATTTAATTTCAATCATTCAAAAAATATGACATGCTCATGCTTACTTTGACTATATGTCCGGAGACTAGAAGTGACAAATTCTTTGTAATTAAATGTGCAAAATCAACCAGAGGAGGTCGAGCACTTGGAAGACCGCTTAAACAAAGTATCTGGGGCCTGTAGGATGAAAACAGACAGTTGACTGACTTTCCAAAAATTCATTCCTACAACGATTATCCTTGAATAAATTGTATACTTTAGGTTTACCTGTAGTTTTTCACGTGTTCTTCAATGCTGTTGAGTTCATGAATGGACTTCAGCGCGGCGTTATACCTCTGAGCTTGAGTGGAAGATCCCCAATTAACATCTACAAAGAAAATAAATGCATAACCGACGCGATATTAGATATTACAGGATTTTTTATATAGTGTCATGTTAACTTTGACAATTTAGCTTAAATTCATTGAATACTAACCTGGCTTGTTATAAATCACCAATAAATAGAGGATTAAAATTGCGGCGAACGTAAGTAAAGCTGTTGACCAACTTATAAGGAACATAACGGCAACACAAAGGACAAATCCGACGAGACTCAACCACATATTGTAATACTGTAATAAAATACAAGTACCAAAGGTTCAATTCATGAAGGAGCAACTGACATTTGACATTTCATTGGAAACATTTTCTTACCTTAAATGTGGGTCGCCATCCAACAGGTTTTATCAATGAGGCATGAAACGTGCTGAAATTCACCAAGGCATACGCAGCCAAGAAAAAATTGGAAATCAATGGGGCAATGTAATTCAACTCCGCTGGAACGAGACAGAAGTGAACAATGCATATCATTAGTTCCAATTGAACCCCACAAGTTTTACAAAATAAATATAGTCATCAAAAGAAAAATACCAATAAGAATGAAGGCAAGTGCAACAAAGAATGTTAGCACATATCCTCTAACAGGCTCATTGTTCTTTCCGTAACCCTTTCCAAAAAATTCCAAACCTGGATACAGTCTGTCATTACAAAGAGCTTGAAAAACCT
Source organism: Orchesella villosa (assembly GCA_036850725.1). Taxonomy (NCBI): domain Eukaryota; kingdom Metazoa; phylum Arthropoda; class Collembola; order Entomobryomorpha; family Orchesellidae; genus Orchesella; species Orchesella villosa. Next base: position 44,968 of record JAANSM010000084.1, on the reverse strand, counting down.
TTGGTGCCGAAACCAAACTAGCTAATGCTGATGAGAGGGTAGCTGCAAAGCACCCAGCGTAAATGAGAGGTCCCCAGGCAGAAACTAATTCCATAACTTGAAAACTGTTCATCAACCCCCATTTACAACCAGTATCTAAATCAGTAAGGTTGCAATCTCTGTATGTACTGTCAATGTACTCTCGGCTGTTATTAATTGCCCAATCTGGCACGGTAAAATTTCCAGTCGCATCCCGTACAACACAAGCTCCAGCTAATGCAGCGAACGCTAAATACGAAACTGTTGTTACCTGGAATTAAATATTAATAATAAGTTTTCATCTTTTCATGCATACTGTAGAGAAAACAAGAATTCATTTGTGTAAACGTACAATAATAGCAAGGAGAGTTCCTTTGGGAATCGCGGCTTGAGGATCCTATAATAAAAGTGTACAAAATGAAGCAATGTAAAACTGTCTACGCTCATGCTATAATGACATAAAAACCTAAATAAATGTCCAATTACTTCCAAATCACCAGAAATGTTGGCTCCTGCAAGAATACCGGTAGCAGCAGGGAAAAAGATAGAAAACACGGAAAAGAAGTTTTGATCCCCCTCTTTTGTCAGTCTATAATCCGGCTGGAAATTTTCGGCGAATAAAGATCCTAGAGAAATATAGTGGTGACGTGACATAAGTGTATAGAGTATTGGTTCGCAAACGAGAACTTTGTCGAATTTTTAAACACTTTTGTATATATTGCATTTTACCACTAATTCCAACAAATCCTTTGGAATACTCCTCATCGCTCAATGGTCCAATAAAACATCCAATAACAAAATCAATCATTGCTGCAACCAAAATTGCTAGTAAACCTACTTGAGCCTGTAGAAAATAAAATAAGATGTTAAGTTTCCAACTGAATCGAACTGTGATAACTTTTTTTAGCTAGCTTAATTAATTCATATGGTTCTTACAGTGGCTTCCCATTCCATACCAACGACCACAACGCATGTCAGTATAATGATTGCTACCGAACCAATTATCCTCACACTGTTACCTGGATCATCAACAACCTTAGTTCCAAGACTTTCCAGAAGATCGACAAGAGACTCAGCAAACCCTACCGTATACATAGCTACTGCAACTGCATTAGCTACAGCAAATATCAGTCCAATGGAAGCTCCAAATTCAGGTCCCAGGGATCTCGAAATCATATAGTACGTACCACCTTTCAGTGAAGAAAATAACATTACTTTAACCGCTAACGTCTGTCTTGACATTTTATCGGGAGAGCTGACATTTCGTTTATGCATTTGTGACTTGCTCGATCACCTCTCTCATGCTCATGCATTCCATACAGCAAACAAAAAAGCTCACATACTTAACACGAAAGCCACGCAAGCAAATACTTCCTCAAAAAAATACCATTCGATCTACTTTGCAAAGGGTGAAAGTTAATACTAGGTACATAGTACATCTGGGGTTTTTAGGTGCATATAAATATGTTGGACGTGGATAGTTCTCCTCAGTTTTTATTGCGGCACAAGAACTCACATTTACTTGCCTTCAGCTTGAAAGATTACTAATACAAAACTTTAAGTTATTGCTACACACTAAAATGTGTGCATTTGACAAATTTACAAGGTGAAAAGGGTAAGTTTTGGATAGAAAAATTTAATAATGACAGTGGGCAATATGTTCTTATGATCCTCAAAAGAGCACCATATTTTTTATATTCCATTTAATTTAAAGATAAGCACATTTATTAAGCCTGTTAAAAGCAAAGCAGCTCTAAATACTATTTTCTAGATCTAAGAGTTTTTACCTCCTTTGACAACACCGTTTGTACTTATCGCAGCCATAGACAGGGATGTGATGAATGTTACGACACTGGTAGATAAAATTATAAGCATAGTTTGACCTAAAAATGTACGCATAACATTTTCAAATTAGGAAACTATAGGTGTGTTAGTTACAAATAGTACACAAATAGTACGTCAACGTTACTTGTTAAGTTACAAACTACGCGTTCTTAATGTTATTGTCTGAAGTTTGAAGTTTTGTAAAAACAGGAAAAAGTTTGGGAAATGCTTACAAATGGTCTTGAGACTTGTAGCATGGGAGTCAAGTTTATGTTTTGGTCATAAAGCTCAACTCAAAAAGGTACTAATACTAATAATCCTACACATGACATACTATTGTATTAGGAGTATCTAGACAAGGGGTTCGTTATTGTTTTTGCCAATTTTGATTTGGATTATGATTTGATGATTATGATTGGGATCATGGAATGAAATTACATGATATTTTCATGTAATCAAGGTCAGGTTTACAAATTGTTAAGATGTACGTGTGGTCATTTGAATAATATAATCTACATCAGGGTAAAACCAGGTTTTCAAATCTAATAAAACAAATTCTATGCTATATAGTTACTAGTTGTTTTGTCTTTCGTATGGCCAAACATCAAATTCTGTTTTTCTACAATGCACACATATTTTACCACTTTACAATCTGGCGAACATATATATTATTATGAACAATAAACAATCTATCGAAACCTAACAAAATGAACATAAATATTAGCCTTAAAAGCAACGCTACGTCATTGCTACTAACTATTCATACTAATCTATGTTTAGAAAGTATATAACTACTTAAAGTTCATGACGTGCATTTCGCTTAGGCATTATTTTATTTAATTTAAATGTTTAGTACGTTCGAAGCAAATTTTGCGATATATTTTCACAAATTTGATCAAAATGGACTCTTGATTAATGATACACATGTTTGGCTAGCTCTATCTTTAAAAAAATGTTAATTATTTTTGTCTAAAACAGTTGGTGCATTATTCAACACACAAAACTCTCAGACAAAGAAAGCTCATGCCACCCACCACGTCGCATTTTCACTCCTTAAAATGACTGCTTACCCCCCTTAATTTGACCGTTCGTGCTGATAGCTGACATAGATAAACCAGAGATGAATGTGACAGCAGTAGCCAGCATAACTACAACCCAGGCTTGACCTGAATTTCATAAATAGTTTTCAAGACATGCTTACAACAAAGAGGTGAGCTAAAAATACCTGAATTTTATGTACTATCCATAATATATGTACTTATATCACGACAAGGATTGCTGGAATCCGGTAAAATATTACAGCGTGAGACTGAATAAATGCTATTAATCACTGTCAATCATGTTACGAGTTGTACGACGCATATATATGGAAGATGCATGAAGATGCATATGATTATGTCCCATTAGTTCGTAATTAGCTATCAAAATGTGTGTGAGCAATTTAATTAACTTCAGAATCAAAAGAATTCGGCGTCAGACATAGAGAATTTTGCTAGTTAAATCAAGATCAGTCTCAGTAAACGCATAATTTGAAAGTAACACAACGTTGGCATTGTAGGTAAAATCTTGTCATGTCATGAATAATAAATAAACTAATTGATCCGTCTTTAGACTTGACTCTCGACTCATACCGATTCCGGCTTGTCCAGTGACCCACGAAACCCGGAGGAAGAGCATGACACCCCAGATGTTCAGGAGACATCGTACGAACACTCCTTTTACCCATCCAAATTTCACCATTCCACCTTCAGCAGGAGAATCTCCTCCAGATGTGGGACCTGCCGGCTGGAAGAAATTTAAAAATGGTAATTTCAATGTATATTATGATTAATTTCATTACAACGTTTTCAACGTCATAATATCGTATGATGATGATGGGCTGACTTGGCGGCATAAAATTGCAATTGAAGTTTTTACTGGACCTAGCCCTCGGCAAAGTAAAAGGTCAAAAATCTATAGAAAGTAGTTATATCATTGTATGCTAATATGCAAAGATGATTAAGCTACATGAAATATCTACATCTCCCATTAACAATTCTACGCAATTCAACAATCAAATCATCAACGTTTTCTCACATGACCATTTACAGCTCAAAGCATGACACATTACGTCCAACAATACTAACAAATGAAACAAATGCAAGGAAATGACTTGTAATTACCACCCATTTATTAGATCATATAAGAAGGAAACCGGGGTGCCTATACTACCTCTACCAGCTACAACTAGCCAATTATATAGATACCTCCTTACACAGTATATAGATAGTTATATAAAAATTCGCAGTGGATACAAAATTTGAGTATACAATCAGTGACTAAAAGCAGTACTGGGCAGACTACTGGCTGTGGTGATGTGTTCTACCATAATTATATCTACGTACGTACACATTTCTATGTGGTTGATTGCTAGTTCTGCTAAAAGCAAATGAAACTGCAAATTACATGGGAATCATTCAAAAAAAGTCAAATCACAAGCGGTCGGGTTCTGCTTCTTATGAAGCATTCACATTCACTACCAGTACCTGCAGTGCATGTACCCGTACCCCAACTACCCCAAGAGAAGTGGCGATGAATGAAAATGTCTAATAATCTTGAGCAGTGCAGTTGATGAAAAGACAAGTTTTCTCAAAAGAGGTTATTTAGTAACAAATTCAACATTCTGCTAATTTGAAATAATAAATTGTCAGTTATTCATAGCATTAATTTCGACTTGCTAGCCAGTCTCAATCTTGATGCCATTCACCATCAAAATCCTTTTTCCTAGTAGACTCCTACGTTTTGAACTACAAGAAATACGAATGATGCTAGCGAAACAGTCCTTCACGATCATAAAAAGAGAATAAATAGTAGTTAGTCTCACTGTCTGCCTGTCTACTACTAGCACAGCTATCCGAATCCATTAAATAGGTAGTGGTTTTTGTGTATGTGGTTTTAGTTAGGGATACCGGTTTCTCATGCACTCAACTGAGTCATTTTTGGTGCATTTTTCTGAACTCATATACAAAAACGTATGTATATAGAGCTAAAGCTCATACATATTATACGATAACATGACATTGAGAAGTTCATCGTATCATGCATGCATGCATACAGTTCGAAATCTTCCTAGATCTTTTTATAATGTCCATAATACCAGCCCAACCATGGAATTAATCCTCAAATCCCTATTATTTCTTTTCTGACCATGCATACACAAATGAAAAAAAACTATTTGCCTAAAATGGGTAATAATTATGCCAAATAATTTGCTAAGCTGCTCTGATTTTTAGCGTAAACTAACAATCGGATGATCAAAAGTTTGCTTTGTCCAATTAGCTTTCACCACTGGCTATAATATATCGTGAGACTCTAGATTCGGGTTCCGGATATTTTATATTCTGTAGCATGATGATACTTATCCTAGAGTTGAGTTCTTCTAATTCACAAACCGCTGATTAATTCGTAAGTAGTCTGCCGTTTCCATCAACTCTATGCTAAAAGTCAAGGTCTTTCATTGTATGCACCAATGACAGATTGAAGACGAGATATCATTATTCAGAAGAGCCAAAAAATATGTATTATATAAACCATGCAATTTATTCAACATTTAACATTTTTATGTTTCATGCCAAACGGTTTTCGTGTTATAAATCTTTTAACTCGTTAAAATGAAATGCATTCCATTACCCCCAAAATCCATCGATTTTATGATATTTGTTCAGTATTATAATAAAGAAGAAATGCTACTAATTCTTTTTTATGTACTTGTACTAGTAGTTTCTAGTTCTAGCAATATTGATACAACTCAGTAGGCATCTCATCCTTTCATTCAATCTTGCTGACTTACGAGGGAAAAATGTTTGTGATGAGACGCCTACACCACACGCAAAGGTAGGAAATAGTTTCACTCAACTCAACTCAATGTCATTGAAAAACTGGAAGTAAAGTGATGGATCAATTGCTTTGGAGTTGTTCTATGCAAAGTTGCATGATTGAATTCCCATTTTATCCATTCAATCCCAGATGGTATCGTGTAAAAAGTGCCACGATAAAATACTTTTCTTCCTAGCCTAACATTATGTATGTTATTAAAATGCGATCATTTCACTCATATAATATGTATGCGAAATTGTACAGTGCACGAAACCGTGTACTACGTGTGTTCATGATGGCATTTAATGCATATTACATAACACTTTTTTAGAAAAATCAATCAACGGTGGAAAATTACCTTTCTGTGAACGGTTATATTGTGTAATTCATCCAATGTGGGACGATATGCGGCCTGAATTGACATCATGTTCCTATAGTTGTCCAACCGAGGAAGCGCTTCCCTCGTGAAGTGGCGAAAACTTTTGGCATATTTGGTATCATATGATCCTGTAACGGTATGAGTGTTGTTGTGGGTATTATGAGATTCAACTTTAGACGCCTCATCATTGTTCCCTTCTGATGGATTGAAGGGTGAAGGGGAGACATGTCCATTGCTGTATCGACCTTAAATGAAACAAGATAGAATGTAGTTAATTAGTTCTTTGAATAAACATGATATAATGAAGGCGGACAGATGTTCCAGGATGCAACGTAACGTAGAAACTTTGAACTGACCAGCATTTTCTGCATCAAAGTTAGACTCATCATCAGAATCAGATTCATGAACAACGAGTGCTGTCCCTTCATATTGTGGATATCCACAAGATTCTTTCGAAAGTTGGGCCAAGGGGTTGATAAAGAGAGATTCAGAAGGTTCAGGCAAATTCATTTGTAAATTACCATCTCCACGAGTTCCGTTCGCTGGGGTAGGTGATACAGAGCCGTTTCCATAATCCTTGTAGCCTAGTAGGGTTGCCCCACTGTTCACTGGTCCGGATGAACCTCCAGTTGGAGACACTGGGGTATGATGTCCTGTTGCCACTGAATCAACCCGATTCACTTGAAATCGATTTCGTTTGTCACGCAAATGCGTTAAGCTTTCCAGATCCATTGTTTAAGAAGCTTGGGTTTGGTTGACGGAAAACAGATAAAGCACTTGGTTTCAATCAGTCAGTCTGTCAGTCGATAACACTTTTACGTTATAGGCATAGGCCAAGCAACAAAATCTAATTGTAAAACAGACACAAATTTATAATTATTTTTAGTAAGTAAAGTATTTTCAATTTAATATCTTTCCAACAAGGTTACATTGTACCTCAAGGAAGGAAACTATTTGCTACTTTTGTTCTTACTTACTTATAGTTTAGGTTATCTAACACAATTTTGTTAGGTTATTCAAGCGGTCATAAACATAAACTCGTTGGTGGTGATACTGGCGATTGTATGATGGCCATGGCTGGAGTATATTTATTAATCATTAGAATCTGTGTTGCTATTTCTGAGTCCGCAGACAACACGAGCTGTAAAAATAAGGAAAATATGAGACTTTATTCTAATCTATCAATTAATCAGTGCAGTACGGGGTATGAGTTGTATACATTATTTTAACATGTTGCAACAGATTTAAGACTATCATATAGTATTGTCTTAATAATCATTCACGCTTTATAAACACCTATGTCTGAGTCGGAATCTAAACTAGTAAAAACTGGTCTGAGTCTGAATTTTACTCTTTTATCATAATAATATGTAGCAAGAAACTCGCCCCATATACACGCATTCCATTCCATCTTAATCTTCATGTGATCTTTCAACCAAAACATATAACACGACGACTTGAAACTCAAAGTCATCATTGGTTGTTAGTTGTTACACTACTACCGGCAGAGATGAGGTATACATTATACATATATATTCCCTTTTAATATATTTCCTTTTCGTTCTGTGCGTTTGATGAAGGAAAGGGAATATTTTTAAATAGTTTAGCACGTCATTCATGTCTACAGGAATTTAACAGGTATTCGGGTCATATAAATGCGTGGAATGAATATAAATGAGGGCAAGCATCCACATTTGCACCTAATTTTTCCATGATTAATAACGATGATTAATAAGACACGTTGTTGTTGTTGTGGATTATGGAAAACCTTGAGTGAATTGAAAATCACAGCTAAATATACTTAGCAATGGTCATGGTTTAACTTTAACTATTTTCATGGGATGACATTACACGGTCTACACGGAAGAGTGTGTTATTAAGTACTTGCAATGCTCAATAAGTATTTTGCTGGAATTCCACTTTTACGTAAATAAATTGCCTTCAAGAATATTTCCATTCGTACCTTTTGTTCTAATTATTATCGCGGCTCTGTCTTCACTTTACATGAAATTTACATTATATCAGATTGCAAAGCTGCCAGAAAATTTAAGACTTCCACTTTTCTATCTCCTCTCGTATATCAGTAAACAACTGCTTGCCGGTATGTTGATATACAACTTTAGCAGCTGGAGTGTGAGATGCATGACGCTCCAAGCTACAAATTCTTTGTTCCATTCTAATCAAGTAATTCAGGTTCTCATATAGAATTTTCGTGGGAGTATAGCGTGCTATAAGCACACGGTTTTTTCTGTGGAAATCTTATGTGATTTAATAACATATTCGTATACGCATTTGAGCAAAAAAGGTGATGATACTCATCTTTATGGAATGCTTTGAATACTGCGGTTTCAGGTAATGTTGGTGTCGTAGTGTTGGGGATAATATTTACGAGTATAATGGTCTCTCTCCTCTCTCTATCTCTATTTCATTTCAGTCTATACTAACATCAACATCACATTCCAGTAACTCTAATGAATTAAATATCCTTCAGGGCAAAACGAGAAATATAGAAGTTTAATCCGCTCACTCAACCTCGCAGAAGATATTTGCGTCAAAACTATACGAGCCACGAGGTTATGTACCTATTTTGCCTTTGAGCATGGCATTTACGTACGTGCTAAATTTCATACATACCAGAGGGAGAATGCGTGACTCTATTTCTTAGAATTACAACGTCCTCGTTCTCCGCTAAGAATGCTAGACATAAAAATGGGCATTTTATATTTGTAAGTACAACAGCCTGAAGACAATAAGAAATATGTAAAGGGTGAACCGGACTGTAATTGTTAAGAGTCCATCCGCTCCTAGAATAATCAATGAAGAATCAATACACTTCTAATGTTAGACTCAAGAATTAATGCATATGCTACATGACATCACTTCCCGTGTAAGTCATATAATATAATGTCGGCTGTGAACTTTTCGTGTTTGCATTTCCACTATAGTGACTAACCAATTTGATTTTTCTGAAAAAGAGTTATTTCAAATACTTTTTCATTGCTGGTGGTATTCACCGGTCTATGTTCCCAGATTTATGCAGCATTAGTGTTATTGTTGAAATTGTATGGGATACAAAGTCTTTGGCAAAATAGACCTGCTTTTATCCCTATATTTATAGGCATGAGTCACAACACCGAATCCATAATTATAGCTTTTTTTTGTTCACATGCATATGTTCTCATACAACCTTTAGCATCAAATCAACTTCACATTACTTTGCTTGCTCGGTTGTCTATCTACCACAAGAACTCATTTTTATTAAGGAACGTGAACATTTGGATGACCTATGAAAGGCTACGTGAATAAAAGACATAAAATAAAGTCAGCAAATTTCCGGTTTTTTGCAGACAGTCTAACATTACCTGCAAACTTGTGTTTGCTCAATATTGAAAGCATACGGAATGCGGAATAAAAATATAGAAGTCTACATATACACAAGTTAGATGGTTTATCAAAGTTACTGAAGAATGATCACAATATATGTGAGTACGATATTTTATCGGATACAAACATTGCAACCTTTCATTTTCGAATTAAAAAACAAAGTTTTACAGACACGTGAGCCTTCATTATTAACTAACTCAAAATGATGATATTCTGTGTAATATCTTGCAGTTCGTTTTGTTTTCTCGTGAAATCGGTAAAATTAATCGTTCCCTGTTTATGATTTGTCTGGGTTTGCCTATAATAATTTAAACTTAACAAACCGACGAATCATTGACAAAAAATATGAAGTGTAATCTTCGGATCAAACTTAGGGAAATCAATGCTACTTTCGATTTCATACATGAATTCTGCATTTTAAAATTTGTTTTACAGAGTTCGCTATTGCCTTAACATATGACTGATTTTAACTTAACGTATATTTATTGTATCGTAATATTCTAGAGTTAACCTAAAAACATGACTTAGAACCAATACGTTGTAGTTCATTGCGTATCCATACGTGTTGAGAAACACTACTTATATACATTAGGGGATTCATAGATAACGGTATACCAATACTAATGCTTTCAAGTGCCATTTATATTCAATCAATAAAATCTACTATTAATAAAAGAGCAAAAGGCTGCATGGAACAATAACAAATGATAAGATAACATTCTTCTCACCAAAGATGACAAAGTGTTTAAGGTTCATGCTATACTATGCATTCTATGCCCTACTCAATTCCACGATAATTACATTGTGTATATTTTGGCTAACCTAATGATGACAACAGAAAAAATACGTTCGACGTGGCCAGTAAATGTGGACACCTCTTGCAGCTACTGAGAAAGTTTGCTGTATGTCGCAGAAAATGCAGTGTGTTAAATGTTAATATACTTAAAATATTCTCTCCCCTCCACAATCTCTACTTTTACCGATTGCAGTAAGATTAGGGATTGTGGATGTGGGGTAAGTTAATGTCTAATATACGTCATACATACAGGATGTGCCGATTATACCCTTTTGTAATAATTGAAATGGAAATTACCTCTTTTAGGAAATTTAAAAAATTGAATTTATGTTAAAAGAGTGTGTATTTATGTTTAACATTAACATAACTGGTTGAGGTCTCTGACGCACGACTTAAATTTTAATTAACGGTATCGCCAACATATTTGTATAGATAAAAGAACCCAAACAAGCTATTCTCGAAGCTAATTCGAATAGCTGTCAATTAATTTTTAAAAAACTATGCTTAAATTAAATCGCACAACACCTGCAAAAAGAGCACGCACTTTTTGATAATAAATATGATGAAGGCTTAATCATTAATGTAATTAAATTTTGCTAACAAGTTATACCGCTGCAAGTACGTCATTCGTAATTTCTGAAAAGTCAGAATTAATCGGCATTCTAAAACAATATGCTACACAGCACAGCACGTCACATTTTATTTTATAAAACTACGAAATTTTAAATGTATTTTAATATAAGTCTTGCATGAAGAATTGGTATAGAGCTATAGCTATGTATCTCCTTTACGGGATGGAGGTTGACGGAATGGAATCGAGAATCGACTATTTTCTAAAACCTATACTCAATCAACCGGTATTCAGGTATTGTATGATTTGTTGCTGGCCTACTTCTATTCTTTTAATCGCCAGAATGTCTGGCCTTTACTTTGTTCTAAGAACTAAGAACTGAGTGAGTCATTTTACAATGGTAATTAAATTCTGGTGTCGATCAGTAATATTAGAAAAATGGGCATTGTGAATGGTTTATTACAAGCTGTCAAATTTTGGTGATGATGTCACCCAGTCATTTTTTGTTTTCAGAGGGTATTAAGTAATGGAGTCGTCGGTCATTTTAATTTTTAGCATCTATCTACAAAAGCTTGAAATGTAATTTTTTATAGTTTGCAACAGTTTATGTAGTTTATTTCAGTTTTTACGTATTTTCTTGTATACTGAAGTTTTACTTGTTAATTTTCATTGTAGCTCTCCTTACTTACTTCACCGTTTGAGCAGGAATTTTATGTACTCAAACAAGATGACACGACTCTACATATTAAGACTTGACTAAAGTAAAGTACAACAGCACAAGAGTTAGTGCGCAGCAATAAGTCAAGAAATAAAGAGAAATAAACTTACTTGCAACGTAATATTCTTTTTTGTGGTTCCTGATAGTCTGTTTTTATATTTCGACGAAAATGAAATCAATGGAACCTGTGTAAAACAGAAGAAAATGCGAAGACAATGGAGTAGACCGTGACAATTGAGAGAGTATAGTAATTCTTCAGAACCGGCAGTAGACCTGAAGGAAGACAAAAATATCCTCAATCTAGTTGCAATGCCAAATGATGATTTAAGAATTGTACGAGAACGACCGCATCAACCATGCAACCACAGAAGTATAAAACATGAAAAAGTACATAATAGCTAAACCTCTCCTTCCACGTAGGCATTTCCTTTAGACTCTTCAGTCATTGCCTTCTGTCAACTTATTTTGAGCTATTTTTTCTTTATTCGAAAATACAATGGTGATAGTATTTTTTACATCATGAGCTATTTTTATTATGACGAATTAAACGTCCTAATCATAGAACACAATGTCGTACCAAGACAAGACTACATTTGGGTGTTGCGTAATTTCAAATTTTCTAAACTTAAACTTTTTAATGTAATGCAGTAGCACATTTTCCTTATTTCGCTTCTCCTTCCAGAACCCTATTCTAAGAAAATTCTGACAGACGCATTTTTTACTAATTTGTTGTCTTTCTTTAATCTACAACAAAAACAATGCAGATTTGAGGCGGTTCTTTTAGGAAACTAGCTTTATATGGTACTTATTTATTGATAAGTTTCTAACTTATGTCATGTCACACATATAAACTATAAGGGCCAAATGATGTACGCACAGTTAACTGCATTAAGTTCTGATTATCGTGATTTTATACCTACAATTTTTTCACTTTTTCCTTAAATCCCTATTACTTTAAGCAGTATATGACAAGACACACTATGCATTCATGCATGGTAGAACATAACATAAATGATACAAACATGTCACATGCATGTTATGTTACTACTACGAAAGAAGGGTCTTCGGGATTATTAGAATAGCTAAGTTTATCTATTTCCAGCATTCCGATTTTATTACCATATTCCAATGAGTAATCGTTTTGATTATAGAATGTGTGCATGGTACTTATATTATGATAGTATATTGACGTACAAATGGACAACTTCATGAAATGAAAGCACACGATCAAGGACCTTCGTAATCAAACAATATTTTTCTGCTTAAAACATGCAACACTTGTTTTCCTACTGAAGGGCTTCGACTAAGACCACGCTAGTCAACAACATTATAAATGTGATGAAAACAAACGATTTCATTGCGGAAAAGTGCTCTTTGATTTGTTTACATAACCATTTATTTCTGAAAATATAAATGGTACTTACGCTTAGTACTTACTCTGGAAATGCTTTTAAAATAAGCGTTGGTTAAATAAGTGCTTTTATTTTTATGTCCTCATGTACTTTTTCACTCTCGTATTTGGGTTAGTAACGTATGTGTATGAATGCATGATGTATGCGATACGAACAGTTCTGTTACTTCTGTTCTTTAAGAATTTTATGAGTTTTATTCCCTAGAAGAAAAAAACATTGAGTCATACACTCACACTTAAGCTCCTATGTCTTACCTTTAGCTACATATAACATACTCTAATTGCACTCCAGAAGAAGTAGCTATGCGTCTCTGAACTTCTAGCTTATAGTTACAATTGAATCAATCCATTTATATTTACCAATAAAATCAAACCTACAGCATACAGCTGCAATGTTTTCAGAGTCCTAAGTCCTTATAAGTAAGTCTATATTAAAACTATTGATATGGAGAACACGTTTCGTTTAAACTTTAAGAAGATATTGATACTGGCTTACCTTTCAGAAGTTCATTCTAAGTAGTAGCAAGCAACCGCAAGTCATAAAATACGAACTGGGAAACGTAAAGGTGGTGACTGGTGAGAGTCGTAGACCACTACTGCATCAATCAGGAGCCCCTATACTTTAATAGCAGAAATCGGCACCGACTGGCAACTATTAAATCGGGCTCAAAACGGAACGGAATTCGTGTTTACAGAAAACCAGCTTTAGCTTACGAAATGCAAGCTTCTGACGAACTAAGAAAAGTCTGAGACACGACCAAAGCACAAGTTTACAGATTGAAGGGAATCCTACGAATGAATGAACTTGGTCCTTCACGTGTAAAGTATATTGAATCGAATCGAACCCCAAATTGAGCCTTTTTAAAAAGTTCGCAGAACTGCCAACTATGATTGTTGTTTTTCGACAGAGGTTGATGAAAAATGAAAACTTGTTATTTTCCCAAGCAATTGAAGGGTGGAAGTAGAAACAATCAACAATGAAAACAAAGTGGGTACTGATCTTTCTTATGAGAATGCCGCTATTTCAAAAAATAAATGTGTGTTAGGTTGAACTAGCTCGAGAATGGCGGATATGATGTCTCAACTCCGAAAGGACCGACCGGGTTTTCAGACAGAGACGATATGGATAATATATAACAGAATAAAGAGATGTAGTGTTAGGAAACACCATTCACTGTTACATTGTATCTAGGTACGTACATATAAATAAGTCGAAAAAACACACCACACGTTGTCAGGACGGGTATCAAAATGAAATAGAAGCTTCCCCTCTCCAGTCCGAATACAAACTGAGGGGATTCTTGTTTTATATTGCTGTATATATATCGTTGTTAAAACACGGACTCAGGAAAGGCAAAGAGAACTAAGACTAAACTAAAAATGCACACTGCTCCGTACTCATATCCCATTATTTGCTGGTTAAGGAAACTGAGTGAGCATAGATATGTATATAAGTATATCTTTGCATATACTACATGCATACATATATGTACATACAAAGTGCATAATATAACATAACACACCAACTAAGGGAAACAGCTAAAAAACTAAAACACATATTAGTAGAAAGAATGCTAAGCTTAAGCTTTTGATGCTTACATATTACATGAAATCAAATGCGGGTTCATATGCGTACAGTAAACTTACGAGGGAGATACATACATAGCATAGCTAAACCTATGATTCACCAAACGTCAAACCTACCGCATCCCTTACAGAAAATGCCACTACATAGCTCTAAACCAATCCTTCCAGGTGCCAAGTCTATAATTTTTCTCTTGGAATTTTATCACATTACAATAGTATGTTTCTTTGGTCATGTAACTTTATATTTTAAAATGACACGTTTTATAACAATCCGCTGACTGCAAGGGATTATACTAAGGTTTAGATCTGATTACACGGTGAGTGAGTACCTTCGGTGGTGACTCAAAAAAGGCCAAAAAACATGACCAATATTAATGGGTTCATTGAAGCTGGTCTGATGCGGTTGTACAGTACGTTGTTCTTATGAATTCTGTAACGTAAAGCTTAAAATATGAAGTTATATTAATCAGTCGAAGCCGACTGAACTGACCGATCATATCTACTTAGACATATATAGGTGATAATTTTCTACAACTTGAGTCACTCTCATCCATTAAATAATAATCACGTTTAGCTGTTCATGAACAAAGACCTTTAAAAAGTAATAAAAATGAATCAGTATTGCTTAATACAAAAAATTGATACAACCAAACTACCAAGAATCAGAATGCGACAAGTTTGTTCTCTAGTATGATTCTATATGATATTCCTTAATTCACAAATCAGAGTTCATTTGCTATAAATATGACTACTTATATGACTGGTTCAATTATATACGAACATGCACAACTCAGACATTTTAACTCCTAGAAATTGAATTTATATCCATTTTGAAACCGTTAAATCAGATCTCGAAATTTTCAAAGGTATTCGATTAAACCCAGAGAAATGTTAATATACATACAGACATAATTGAAAAGGTTTACAATGGAAAATAAAAGTATTACATATACAATGCGTGATGTATCATAATCCATTGTATTTAAACGCTAGAAAGCCAATACAAAATGCAAATGAGGATATGTTGCCTGCGTAGGTCATGCTTAAACAGTCATAATTAGAACTTGGTTTAAATACGCGAAGGAATTCCAACAATTGAGACGCACATCATTCATAGTCATTCGTCTTAAAGGTAGAAGTTGAAGTAGGCTTCATGTTTCAGACCTGTCGATGAGTATAAAAGTTTTGTGGACAAAAAACTTTCGCTGCATTCTTCGTTTGTTTGTACATCTCCTTCCTTTATCCGCGTGGGTCTACCTGCCTATTATACCCCCTGCTTTCATCTACTTGTCCTATTGTCATTGTTTAGCATATGAATCCATCGACATCAATGCATTAAGTTTCTAGATCTCTGAACTATATAAGCATGTAGATAAATCGATTCTTGAGGCTATGTATACTTTATCTATTTTGGGCGCGTGGATGCAATAAGTACAAACGTTTAAAGCAATCATAAAGTTTTAGGAATCGGCGAGCCAATACTGGATGTAGTAGTTTTCATACAATCCAAATCCAATCCTTTTAATACCCACTACTAACGACTGTAATGTCAAACCAAAAGAATGGATAAAACTTAGCACTGGCTGACTAGCAATGCGATGTTGTGTTGAAGATGTTGAAGATTTTTTCATGATAGGAAGGAACTAAGAACGTGATGATATATAATTAAAGGGTACATAATATATAATAATAATATATTAGCCATGTACCTATGTATGCACTTTTAAAAGTAAGGTAAAGGCTGTATGCACTCTACCTGAGAAATCTAATAAAAAACAATGGTTCTGAACCTGTATCATCGAACTAGCATCATACGTAACATCGATGATACATACATGTGGATGCAAGATGCAGCTACGACAGCATGACTCCAGTTTTTTACATAAGATATATGATTTGCATTCAGATTATATCTTAAAGCGCAGAAGAATCTTGAACAGATTTAGATAGCTAAACAGTAGTTTCCATGAAGCACAAACTCATTTCATTGCACGTCCATCGCACCACATGAAATGAAAGCCTACGGAGCACTATACAACCTTCAGGGAGGATGAAAGGACTACATAATTTTAACCTATGACTGATGACCCTACAAATTACTCAGGATTTTTTAATTTTTCTTCAGACACAGATAAAGCAACTATAATCTATACTTGGAATCCTTCTGATGTTGAAGTTTAACCGATGTGTAATATGTGTGAAGCATATTCGAGGTTTGAAATGACTGACGGTCAGACAACCAACCGCAACCGGACCAACAATGATAAAGAAAAAAATATGACGAACCTCGTAAAAAAGAAAGAGTCAATGAGAAATCTTATAGATCGATTATCCACAACTATTCTCTATTCACATTCGTCAATCTTTTCAAACTCCACCCATATACAACATTCAAAGTCTGAAATCGGTCACCAGGTACTTTTTAAGTATAAAACACGAAAGTCTCTACGAAAATAAAGTTACGTTAGGTTTTTTTACAGAGTTTGCTCTCACTCTCCCTAGTCCCATGAAAAGAAATCTTGATCTTCGTGAAACTCAATAGTAAATACTTACGTGGATTCTAAAGTGGTACCAAGACGCTAAGGGTTCCAGTTGTTTTGGGTATCCGCTGAACTAGTAGCACCATTGATAGTATCCTACTTACTACTTACTTATTTAAGACGAACAATGAACAAAGCTTTTATTGTGCAGAATCAAACAAACGCATTACTTACAAACAATAAATATTGTAGAACACAATAACTCAACGCATGCAAGTTTTGTCATTTCAGATTTCACTATCAAATATGCGTCATTCCCTCAATCCCCCGGTATCCAAAGTACAACGTGCCTACACCTCCCAACGAAGCACCTTTTATAACAAAATCAACTTGTAAGAAAGGTGCAAGAGAGTGTTGAGCGTCATATCCACATGGATAAAAAAGTACACATCCCATTTAAAGGAACAAAGAAACTATTGAGTGAAAGAAATGTGGTAGATTTGACTTTATGCTATTCTACAGTGTTTCATTATTTGACGTAAAATGTGTTTTTCTGCAAATTCTGTTTTGTTAGCATTGAAAATGAAAACAAATATCTGTTGAAGTCCATTTACAAATACTTTCCGGTAAGAAATCATTTTTGTTTTGTATTTTCAGATGTTCCTCCATGTTTTGAACACAGTGAAGAAGTGAACTCCCTGAGTTTGTTGTTGATTCATGTTGTTTTGAGTTTGGTTGGTACAAACAGATTGAATTAAATGTTAAAGTGTTCCACGACTGAAGGTGCTATTACTTGACAAGAAACATTGAGATTTAATTAAAAAATTTTGATTCCTTGTGTTTAAAATTATCATGTGATCATCAATTCATCAGTAATTAATCATTATTATTGTCAATTGTTATTGTTTGTTTTTAGGATTCAACATTTAATCAGTGTACATCATACACTATCAACTATTGACTATATACAATATAAATCAGCAGGTGAGCAGTGGAAGTTGGCAATCAGAAAGTTGAGTTTGATGTTGGAAGTCAGAAGTGGCAAGTCTAAATTGGGATTTGAAGTCGTGTTCGTGGTTCGTGTAGGTTTTAAAGATGGCGATCACATTATGGAATTTATTTGAAGCCACTCTTCTTTGCCTCAATGCGGTGTGTGTCCTTAATGAAGAAAGATTCCTTTCAAAGTGTAAGAAAATAATACGATTTTGTGCATCCAACATAATTTTTCATTTTTTATTTGCCATCCTCATCACGTTCAACATTGAATGTTAAAGGAGTTACTGGACTAACGAAGGGTAGTTACTATGAACCATTCACATCACTGCTTGTCATTATTTAGCGTATCAGCCATAGATGATAGACGGCACGGGATGCAGCAGCAATACAATGCTTGTAAAAATAAATGGGCAAGATTTAATTTAAAATCTGTGATTTGGGTTATTTGTTATTTGGTTAGATTATATTATGTGTTCTTTTACTTGCCATTTCATTTGCTTGTTGGGTATATTTAAAATGTTTAAGAAGTCAGTCAATAATTATTGTAATGGAACTGCAGGACTTAAGATAGATGCTTAACTTACCTAGTCATTAGTCGGTAAGCATAAAGAAGTGGTAATCAGTAGTTGAAAAATACTAAGGGTGAAGGGAGGGGAAGCGAGGGATAGATTATTGCCACCTCTTCATGTTGGCGTATTATATAGTAGTCCAGAAGATGTGTATCGTGGATGCGTTACGTAAGTAAAAAGAGACGTTTGTGTCTACCGATGCCGACGACATCTTATGTTCATCCCAACCCCAAGACCAAGCACTTTTTAGTACACGGCTGATTGATTCATTGTATAATTTATCAAAATGGGTATGCAGTGAGCTATTAATAATTAATTAATTAAATTTTGCTTTTTATATTAATGCTGCAATTAATCTCACGCTGCGTGGATGTGATGTGGACATGTGCAGTTGAAAGACAACTCAATAATCCAGGTTTAAAAAATGTTTAAATCTCTTTACTTCTTATCGTAACTTATTTAAGGTGAAAAGTTGTGCTTGAATTTTATGGGAAGTATTTCGTATTCAAGTTCTCATTTGAGAAGGCTGAGATGTAGGATTTCCTTTTTGCTTTTGGTGAATGGTATAGCCTATCCTTTGCTTTTGCCTACTTAATTGTATACATGACTTGGACTATAATAATTATTAATTAGCGAATTAATATTTTTGAAAATTTAATATTTTGCAAGGAAATAACGAAAAATATGTAATTTGCTTTTCGCTTTGCAAGAAAACGTTGAGTCAGTAGTTGAGTGTGTACTGCTTCGTATGCTTCATGCACTGACTACCAACTACTCTAACTAATCTATTTGTGATGAATCGTATATTTGTATATTAATATTTATGATGCTCAAAGTTCAAAGTTAAATTATTAGTTTATATACAGTTGATGCATACTGTGTGCATTATCGTAGATTTGGTAAAATGCATGACTTTTACTGTGCATGTAAACATGCATGAAAAACTCGGACAATCGAAAATAATTATAACTCTCTTTACATCTTATTGATAAATTGAAAATGCTTAATTTCTATTGAAAATTATGAACTTATTGCAGTTGGATTTGGCCTTAGAAATCCTAACCACCTTGAAGGTTTCGGAGAGCAATCACAAGTGTCGTCAACAAAAGCTCAGATTTTGCATTTGATAAGATCGATCAGAACGGTAGTTAAATGTGAGTGAACGATGTTGAACGTTTGTACTTCATCATACAATTTTCCATCAAATACTTACTTTATTTCTTGAAGGTGATTACATCCATAATGGTATTCCTGTTGTGTTTATTTGTACACAGATCCACTAATAGCCATCAATATATTGATAATAACGGTGAAACTCATCTTAGGCTGATTCTTTATCCTCAAAATCGGAATTACAACTAACTCGACTCGTCTTAATATTAATTTGTAATATGAAATCCTGTACTATTTGTTGAGAATCCCCTGTTACATTAATCCTTTTCAGCGGGAGCGGTCATTAAAAGTGAGATTATGATTAAAAACAGAAGATGCGTGATATTTTAACATCAAAATAAATCTGAGCACAAGAGAAAGTTTTTTTTTCATTTATCTTTTGAGGTATGCATTTATTTTCTGCTTCAGTATTGTATTGTATAATATTGTATAACATCAGTAAAATTGTCTTGCATTTTGTTTTATGTTATTTTTTTGTAGCTGACAATGCGCATTTATCACTTAGTCATAATGCGTTTACAACAAAGAATTTTTTTGTTTTTACCATTGAGTGTTACATAAAGTATTTCATTTTATGTAGATTAAAAAATAAGACTTGTTTAACTAACCGTACAGAATATATTATTACGTTAAACTTACATTGTCTTCCAGAAACGGCACACTTGCTTAATCCTAGTTAATTTTTTTCTTCAGAGCACAAAGTAAGAGCCTTACAATATTAATATTTTTTCGGCAGACATTTATTTATTTTTTTATTGAACATTTTTATGAGTTTTATGTATTTTTCACGTTTAGTGAGGCGCATTTAACGATGGTACTAACTAAAGTTTCGTAAGTTGCCCACAACTTAAAATACACATTTCTATTATATTTAAAGATACACTATATGTAATGTATGTTTGTCACCCTCCCAATAACTAGCCTGCAAGCTCAACACGGTGTCCACCGAAAGTAAATCTGACTGTGACTGATACACTATTTATACACAACCTGTAATAGGCTATTAAATGGTAAAATGTGTGCTTCTGGCAAAACTGAACCCCAAACAGTTACTTGACAAATGTGAAATTATTTAAATTTCGACAGTGACATGTTTTCCATCTTAATACTAGTAAATTATACCGTCATTCGTCTTTATTGTTCAGTAAAATTTCGCATTTTAAAGGTTCAAGATGAAGATAATCTCAATCAAGAACCCAACCACTACTAGCTCCCCTACCTGTAACTGTTTAATTGTGTCTAAAAAGGCTACGACAAGGTAAAAGGATAGTACAGTCATTTTAAATGGTTAAACGTATATCGTATGTATTTTAATGTGAAAGTGTTCAGTCTCTTGTTCCTGCTACAAGTTTTACAAGGAGTTGCATTTTGTATTTTACTGTATAACGTAGGCTTAAATCTTGTTAGTAATGAACATCGTGATTCTTCTCATAAGTTTATCGACTTCCTATTTTTCACTAACAAATTGAACAACCTAACGTCTTTTTTTATTTCCAAACTTCGAACTTTATCAACTGGCCATCTATAATAGTAATTAAAGGTAATTTTGACAGAATATTAATTAGCTTGACTTAAGATAAGCCAACCAAACGTATGACAGCTAAGATAGCATAAGATGCAAGGGAGATAGTATTTGGGGTAATGTGTTAAAGCAAATCAGTCCAGATTAGAACTCAATGAAAAATACCACTCAGCAAATGGTGAAAGTTATTACTCATCAATTTTTATCCATACTTGAACACTCCAGAAAGAGTTGTAGAGTACCACTATTACTCGATCCGTATTAAACAATCAGTCAGTAGCTAGAGCAAGAGAAAATCGTCTAGTCTAGTAATCATTCGTTTGGCACTTGTACTGCTTGAAAATATTTGAAATGACAGCGTTAAGTTACACTTTTATTATGTCGACCATTAATATTTAGTTCCTCCGTAAGCAAAACAAGGCAAATAAAAATTATCAGTTTGATCGAAGGTAGTTACACAACATGTACCAATTTAGTCACGCACCTGTCACAAAATTATATCACGGTATAATTTGTCCTTATGAACAACAACAATATCACTGTCTCTTTATAACTTTCTCCCCTCTGTCATTGATGCCTCAAGATTCATAGAGGCACGAGTGAATTATGTTGATAAAAACTGATTTGACAATATAGTCGGGGCCCAGTTTTTTTTTGCGATGCTGCCTCTCACTTCTATTACAATTAACACATAGCTTCAAAATATATATACTATGGATTAAAGTACACAATAAATGCTATCAATATAAGAATTTAAAGTTCCAGTTCCACCAACAGCATTTAACATTTTAAAATGCTCGTCACATTTCATAGTTACAACCACAAGTAGTTTCATATTGAAGTTCATAAATATTTATTACGTATTACCAACGTACCAACGCCAACGCTTTTTTTGATGCAACAACATTTCACAATCAAATGCATGACCTGAAATATTGCATAAGATTTCCCACCCCTGCATATTTAATTTTCAGTGCAGTACGATTCTGGGAACCGAACAGTCTTTTTCTTTTCCTACAAATAAAATTAAAAGCCAAAACAAACAATGCATTGTTTTCATTACAGACAGAGTTTTAAAACTATTCGAAGAACCATAATTTGGCAACAGTTATAATCTAAACGCGATAGTAGCCCCTAAACCAGCAACCAAGAAACAATAGGGCAGATAATTTAATGAGAATTTGAAATCCAATCCACGGCACACAAAATGATTACATGTTAATCATTTATTGAAATGCCATGATACCATGATCGGACGAAAGACATAGGAAGGATTGAATCTACACAATGACATCAAGAACAGCATACAAAGATCATATTAAAGGCCACTTACTGTATATAATTAAACCTTAACGTGTAATTAATTTCTTCGTATCTTTGAGCAAGAAAGACTGCCTTATATTTTAAATTAAAACTAGACTAATAAATAAAAAGCGAACTAATTTAAACCAATAGAAAGAGATCAGATTTGAAGATGCAAATTTTAGTAATTTTGAACACGTAGACCAATCCATAAAGACAAAGGATTCCAGGAGTTAATACATTATTTCGATCCTTATCTAGCCAGTAATTACTTTTAAAATGATGAAAATAAAACGTACAGAAAAGAAGATTTTTTTTATACCAAATACAAATTATAAGAAACCCTTGTAAGGTAGATTGACTTGTGTGGCACAAACAACTGCAATGCCAGATGCAGTATCAATTTTAACTCAGATTTAAATTAATGACACAAAGGTATGTTTATTACTTGCTGGGCAGTCAGCGTTCCACTTTTTGAAGTTATCGACTATCAAACTTCAAACTACATTTTCAAATGATGAGAAAGTCAATCTCAAGTTAAGTGTCACTACTTCTAACTAGTTGAATGAAAGTTTGTTTTAGTAAGACCCAGGAAATATGAAATAGTAAAACCAGAAAGAATTTAATGGAACCATCGTTCCGTGTTCATGCAGTCTTAAAAATGTTGGCTTTAGAAGTTACGTACTATTCTAGTGTCTAGTCTAGCTAGATATCAATAATGACTGATGTGTTTTTAGTAGCAAGTTTACGTTGTGCCACAACCTACCCTGCGTCGGACCATGTTCTACTTTATGTATAATCCAATTGACCACAACTGACAACAAAAACAGAGTCCGAAAAGCCAACTTTAACCACTGAAAATAGGCTCCTAACTAAATTGAAGGCAGCTTTCTTGTTCTATGATTTCCAATATCAGTGCCTACGATAAAGGGTATCAAACTTGTCAAATATCAATCAATCAATATGGCAATTTGGTACGTATTAATATCATTTTACCCAGTATTATAAACTGCATGTCTTAAAATAACACAAGAAGTTATATTTAGCAATAGGCATAAAATATTTTCTAGTTATAAACATCATAACGAAAGCAAAGATTAATTGAAATCTTACAGTGTGGGAAGCTTCGAGGACTGTAAACAATTAGACACCAAATAGACTCCCATTCTGCAGAACTGCACCAATAACTGCATTTTATATAATCGGTAATTTACGTAATTCCTAATCTAAAATTTGCACATTGTGTCAAATGCATTGTCAAAGTCTTATCAGTACTTTTAATAACAATTACTCCGCAAATATAATATATGTATACATACTCAAAAATCACAGAAAAACATTTCAACAAATTAATAACAATGACATTCAATTTTTGTTACATCAAGATTTTGATCGATTTTGAAGGTTTTTTAGACAGTAACTAATTCGAATTTCCAAGAAGGATGAGCTTCAAGTGTAACAATGATGGGCATACAACCCATCCTGTCGTTCTAACTCCAAGGTTAACTTAAAGTACATTAAATGACAGATGAAAAAACAGAAAATCGTTAACAGATAGAGATAGAAAAACGTGCACAGTCTATTTGATATGTCTTGCAGATTTACTAATAAAATAACTAATTACTATTTTGACTCAACCTTAGCTAACCTTTTCAACTAAATAAATGCTTTAAATTGGGGTATGCTACGATTGTTTATCGGTATACATTCACTAAACTAAACGCAATGATTGGAACAACTAGATTGTTAATTTCGTACATTGTGCAGCCTGAATCTGCCATCCGAACGATTTTAAAACCAAAACGGGCACGTGAAATACAGATTCTTGTTTTCCTACAATATATCTAAGAACATGAGTCGATGGAAAGTATGATAGCGAGCTAAATGGTTGTAGAAGGGAAAGGGAAGTTTCATATTATATTCGTTTGACGAGAAGTCCGTAGATACATGGATACAAAATTGAAAGGTAGTGGACGATACAGTTAAAGAAAGGCAATTTCTGACATCCATCCATTACACTTTAATTCCGAAAGTTGCCGTTGAATTCCTGGGACATATCTGTGTCTTGATGATGAGCATCGTAATCTGCAACAAGACGTTTAATGTGTGACAGTTTTTCATGCAAATATTGAAACTTCTGCCGGGTATCTTGATACTTCTTGTTTCGTTTGTTAGCATAGTACTCATTTACTATCTGTTCCTTTATTTCCTGTAGATTACAACCAAAGTAAAATTATAAATAATCGATATAGCTAGCATGAAATAAAAATACCAGTTAATTTATAATTTAGTTGACTTACCTCATAACCCTCAGTTCCTCGTTCTTCTTGCCGCAGTCTTTCTTCCAGGTGAGCAAACCGTTTTGAAACTTTATCTATCACAGAATGCAGATCACGATACTCTGAATACTCAACATTAAAATCCTCCTTGTATTTGCCACGTTGTTCTGGATTAGTAATCGTGGTGTATTTGCTGCAGTCATAGAATACAAAACATCAAGCCATTATTATACTACAACGACTACAACAACACAAGTTGTCAACCAAAGTAATAATATAAGTACTCACGTTAAATACGAAGGATAGTCGGACGATATTTTGACAGGTAAGCCATCATCGTTGTCCATTTCGTTTCTATCACGCTCTTCAGATCTACGTTGAAACTTTTTATCTCCACTTCGTTTCACGCGATCTTTAGGCCTAGAATCTCGTTCCTTGTCTTTGCATCTATCTCTCTCCTTATCATTTCTTTTGCTTCTTTCTCGTTCTCTATAAGTATCTCTGTCGCTTCCTTTCTCTCGTGACACAACTATTTCCACGCTGGCAGCTGATTCTAGATTGCATTTACCGTTGGCCCTCTGATTATGTTTCGGGGGGAAGTTATTTAATGATTGACATTTTTGCTGTGCCAAATTATCAACTTGACTATCGGGACTTGACTGTGGTGTAGTATGGAAGTTAGTCGTTGAACTCACACGATTACACCCATTAGTTAAACTAGAATTACTTATAGTATTATTGTAAACTGAAGAAGCGGCATTATCAGATTTATCCACGGATAGCTTAGTACTCGTGCCATTAGTGTAGCCCACTTGACCGTTGGTGTTTGATTGGCTATTACTGTGATTATAATTTTGATGTTGACTTCCCTGTGAACTACCACTGGCGCTACTTCCGTTTCCGCTGTCGACAGAGTCTGTTTCATCTGAATCTCCTCGACTGCCTTTTTCGCAATCAGGAAGTCCATGAGGTTCACTGCCATTCCTGGATTGCCATGAACTACCGACTGCCACTGACTCACTAACTTCTACAGCAGCATCTACTTGCGAAGATCCATGGTATCCATTGCTTGGAACTGAAAGATGGGAAGGAGAAACATCCATTGCTTCGAAGTTTCCATTGCGCGGACTACGATGATTAATTCCATTCAGACCCCCACCACCTCCGTTTGAGCCATTCTGAGCTGGAAAATTACCAGACGTTCCTATAGGACTAAGTCGCTCTGCGATTCTATTGCTATGTGAAGAAAACTGCGGGGATGAACCACTAGCAACATCCTTTTCATGTTTAACTAGGTCGGCTCGTGAGTTAAAGTTAGAGTTGGCACCGTTTCCATTTGAACTGCTTCCAGATCCAGGCTTCTTGAAGTGTGATACTCTAGGCTTCTTTTTATCGGGAATGTATCCATAATCTTCAAAATTTTCTGGTGTAATCCCAGGAGGAACAGGTCTCTTACTTGCTTTTAAAGGTTCGAAACCACCCTCTGGTGGTGTTAAACCTTTATAATTAATGTCACCAGAGCCATTTGACGTAATTACAGGCCTTGGGTAATTTGATGAATGGGTGTAGCTCGTCGGAGAATGTCCAGATCCAATCGACGAGTTACTTCGAGGAGATAAGCTGCTAGTCCCACTCCCAACACTACTGTCACTTCCTGGTGGGGTTAGATTTTGAGGTTTCCGTCTAAGTAATTATATAAATAGTAGATGAAGGAACATCAATGTTTATACAAACTGGACCAAAGGGAATTCCATTTTGTACAATAGGTTATGTATAATATTCACCATCTATCTATATTATGCACATTAAATTATACCTTTTCATAAGTTGCCTTTCTTGATCAGAGTAATAAGGCCAGTCTTCTTGAACGTCATTCCATACACCTCGAAGTAAACTGTATTCGTTGTCCTTGAAGCTAGTAATTTGTTGGAGTATTGTCATAAACACTTTCTTATCGCGATCTTTTATCCCATCTATTTTTCACATCAACCAAAACATTAGTTGTACTTATTTTATTCTTCACCATATTATTCAAATGTATCTTTTATATGCACTATAGACTCCTACCACTGTGTAGTCTCTGAAAAAGTTCCGGCTTCTTATATGGCTTCACAGCAAGCATATGAATAAGTCTTTCTCTACAGTGGCAAAAGAAAAACGGCATAATGATTACTGAAATGCAAGTTTAAGATTAGTTACAGGGACAAGGCAACATTCCGTTCTGATATATAATTACGTACTTAAGTGGCCTTCGTGAAACATCCTGCGTCCCAGTAACAACCCCATTTTTAGGTGCATTTCCATTCGTTGGTGCGGCATTTCCGTTACTTAATCCGTTTACAACTTTTCTATTGGATGATGAACTATTATAACCGTTGGGTAACTTATGACTATTTGAATTATTGGCAAAATTAGGCGCAGCAGAATGTTTGGGCTGATGACTATTATAACTAGGTGACTTTTCTCTCCTTCGAGGAATTGGAGGCAGACCTATATTTTTTTTATTTCCATTTCTTCTAAGGTCTGTACAGTTGTTCTTGATCTCCTTAGCGCTGTAAATACATATTTGACACCATTTTAGCTTTCACTTCTTATACTTATGCAACAGTTTAATCTTAATCCATCTACTAAATGAATCTTCTTACCCTTCCTGCCTTCTTTCATGCTCCAACTCATTGAATTTGTGTTGCGTCTGTACAAACACATCATCATTTGCTTTGATACGCATTTTATAAGGCAACGGACCTGCCGATTCCAATGATCTGTAAAACAGAAAAAACTACTGGTGAAAACTATAAAGAACATTTACTAGTTGGTTAGTGTAAAATGTAAAGTATTCATGTACCTGGCACCACATTGTTGAATACATTCGAACCCCTGCGGTCCTTCGATGTCAGTGTTGGTTGAAAGACTGAAGTCAAATGAATGTCCATCTTCACTCGCTGATGAGGGTATTCGAATATTCTGTAAGATTGAAACAATAAGTATTAAAAAATCTTTCAACTTGCATTTGTTTGACAAATATACAGCTTTAGCATAAACGAAGCAAGGCTAAAAATGCGTTTAAGCGGTTAAGGCTACTAAAGTCGTGGTATCGAAATTCTGTTTGAAAATTGCATGTTTGAAAGGAAATATATTGTAAACACTGCAATCTAAACTCAATACCATTAGTTTTTAAGAACCGGCCTGTTGTAAAAATGCTTTATTTTTGGCATTTCATTTATCAACTGTATCATTCTAGTATGTATCTTCTCATCGTGTATTTTTCAGATCGACATTTTCGGTTCAGACTAGACCATACCACAGTTTTTATATTTCTTACTGTGTCTGTAACTTTTGTAACAGTTTTTTACCATCAAAATCTTAGGCGCTTTTGAATTACAGGCCCACATACAGACTTTACGATTTCAAGCATTAGTAGTATATTTTATTATAATTTTATTTTGATCAAGGATAGCTTCTTCGCCTTATTTTATTAGTTTCAGCAGATAATTAATACAACTTAATCGAAAATGAATATTAATATTGCCATTAGAACTTCAATTTAATGGAGAGAATAAACGTTCATGGAGGTTTCGATCATTTAGGATCCAAGTGAGTTTGCTAAATTCGTAACGTAAGCATATTTTCGTTACGTACAGCAAATAAAGTTGTCGTAGTCCTTTTGTTTCATATTTTAGCCGTAAAACATATATGCTAGTTACAAACATCAAATTATAACCCCAGACCCAGAGTACTTCGTATCTGCCAGCATTCGTAATATGTATGTATACATTTATACATTACACTACATTAAAGCAATTCATGTGTGTTGCAACCTAAACAAAGATATTCGAAAGGAAAAATAGCGATAATGATGATTAAAAATCAAAGGAAGAATGATGTCGTGGTACACTACACATTTGTAGCCACGTAATTTCTTTAACCCTTTTTCTATGAAAACAGCCACAATATAGCCACGGTTGGACTGCTTTCTAAAATGTTGGAGCATTACTTTTTGTGGCAGGAATCCACGAGAAGATTCAGAAGATCATCAAAAAAGTCTCTCAATTTTTTTTGAAGTATCATGTTTTCTTGCAGCAAAGTCTTTTGCAATTAAAAGTTATCCATCACAACAATGTAGAAATGGCGGAGAAATCGCTAGCTGCTTGTTCAAAACAGACTACCAACCAACGATATACACGTATAAATCAAATAAAAATCGTTCGGGTGCATTTCTGATACCACTAGTGACTATTGGCGATGTCTCAACAATTGACAAAAGAATTGAATGCATCTTCATTTCATATTACTATTAGGCTAGACAATCTGCTAGCAAATATCCGACCTAAGCAATTTACTCTTTCCCATTCATTCAGTCATGCCGTCAAAAACTCGGTTGGCAAAAACACACATTCACTAGAAAGATAATTTTTATATTTTGCACCATATGTCTGACGAATTTTAAATGAAATAAGGACTTGCTTCGCAACTATAAATCACAAGTTCTGTTACTACAAAATTCATAAATTTCATTCATTCGAGATCCAAGTAGTTAGTCATACGTGCGTATAAGTAAAAAGATTTATCTTAAAATATTTAAATTTACTCTCCTTACTCTTTAAACATAATATGCACGCATGTACTTATGTATGTGTGTTCTAGTCACTAGTGCTCTTGCATCTGACATTTCATTTCATTTAGACCATATTCGCCATTCGCATTCAAAGATTAAGAAAACATACAGCCACAGCATACCTTCTTAACTTCATCCACCATCATGCTATTTTTGCTCATAAGATGGAAATTGTAGTCTGTTCTGTTGTGGTCTGATCTGATGTAGTCATGAATGTAGTAACGTAACTTCGGCCATGACTCAATTTCGGTTTAATCTGCTTAATGCATATTGTGCAATGTAGGACAGCAACGCGTACGTATAAATGTCTACTTTACGACGCTGCATATGCGACTCATGCGAGTGACGACTCGTATAGCTCTATAGTTTCTCCTGGTTGCAATAATTTAATTGGGGAATTTTATTCGTAAGGTGTACCGAAAACCTATTTTATGACAACGGTGTTCGGGGCCTCTGGTCAATCATAGATTTATTTTTAGATACCTCACATGATGAACAATTATCAAACAAATACACGCTTATTTTTTAAAATGTCGATCGACTTATAATAAGTAAGCTCTTTATCATCTGTCATCATCTAAATCATTTGTTTGTTGCATCTTCGTTTAATATTGGAAAAATCGAACCGAAACATAAACGCAAGTTTGTGTCATTTTATTTCATACTATGGTCGTGGGTGTGCGTTCCGCACAAGACAAGTCCTCGAAATTCAACATCGCAAATTAGTTCACTTCATAGCCTAAATTGAAAAGTGGAACCCATGTAACTTCATCTATACTATCGTATGATATGATGGTATTTAGTTTTGAATTTATTGATATTGCATTTTTGTTTCATTCTTCCCAGTGGAAATTGGCGTAGTGTCCTAGAAAACTCTTTACTATTTGTAAATAAAGTAAGATAAATCTGTGATTTAGAAACTGGTGTTTAATAGAAAAGCTTCTGTTCGATAACATCACCATCCTTTGTGAAGTAAAGTAAAATTCTATCACTTTGGTTCGCTGTACTTACGATTGCCTTAAATGCGGGACTGGGAGTACTGGGATTATTGCAGATACTCACACATTGTTACTATATTACTATTGCGTGAAGTTTCAATATGATGTTGACTGTATATAATAAGTATTATGGTATCTACTGAGAAGCATTCCCTTTCCTTTCTTAACGTTTTCTACTTCGTGACCGATTTTGTAACATGGCATAAAGTAACATCATACAACTAGCATATCTGAGAACCTGAAATTCAACTCTGAACGTATGACTGCTCATCGTCATGATTCATCATCATCACTAGATTCACAAGTGACTGAAGTGACAAGTAAGCAATAGCAAGGATGGAAGGAAAGATACGATTGTTGTGTCACATGAAGCTCGTATGCATTATACTGTATAACTGTTTAAATAAGCAATATGAAAAAGCGACAGTCACACACCAAACCAAGCAAAATATGAAATATGTTGAAATATAGGCAACTCACATTCGATCTACACCTTTGCACTATCTCTGATTGGCCTTTCTTTACACCTAGTTTGACCAGTCGAGATGGCACTAAGCATGCATTATTCAGCCATTTAAGCATGTATGCATGCTTAAAATTAAAATGAATAAACTTGATAAAATAATGACAGCAGTATCTTAAATAAGAAATAAAAATATTTCATTAGGCAAACGTGTTATACTCATATGTGTGTGATTTGATGATGCGATTAAAGCACGATATATTATAACTATTATTTATGATGTGTCCACAATCCACATTACATGCTTACGAATAAAAATCAAGTTGCAATTCCCTGATGCATTCAGCAGTCTGTACAATCAGTCACACTATTTCTGTTTGTAGAATCATTACTAATAATTCATTAGTTAAATTAAAAATTGTACTATCATGCGATGTGAACTTCATATGTATCTAAAGAATTGAAGGATTTATATTTATTTATGGCATTTCAGTCTGATTTCTAAAATTCCGTTCCAAACGCCAATTTTTGTAATATATTGATGAATGTTTTTGAAGTCGCTTTTAATTGTACCTTAAAAAAGTCAAACCCTGAAGTAGTGCATTATTCAAATAACTCATCAATCTTTCTGATAATAATCAAAAGGCCTCAAAAGGGCATCGGGCATTGTATGTTTTCAATTACTACTACAACAAGATTGTGTTTTCCCTTTCTACCAATTATTGCAGCAAAGAAACACTTAATTTTAGTAGTACCCACCCACTTAAAGTTTGTACTAAAACACACAATTACAAACAATTTTTGCGATCAAAAGAATTATTATTCAATAGATGATTCAGCAACAATTTACATACAAGCTTTCACTTACATGCAAAAGTTTACAACGTATAGATGCCCTCAAGAATGCATTCCCAGTTCCCTCATCAAAACATACATAACTTTTCCGTTGGCACCAGTGAAAAGTAACATTACTTCAGTGTGATACAAATTGGCTAGTGAATGTTCGACTTTAAGTTTAAAACATTGAATTTGACTTTAAATGAAATATTATTGACTCTGTACTGATCACGTCATAATTGGTCTTAAAATGCCAATCCAAGAGTACATTAGGAGGATACATATTTTAACAGCAATCGGTATTTATCAGATAGATTACTGTTAATAAGTTGCATCTAATTATGATTCAACTTACTTAACTAGCAACTAGCTAGAATACGTGTATGTATTTACATATAATGTCCCAAATGACCATGAATCCATAACCTTCCACGTTCACTCCCAAGGAAAATTCTTCATCTGTTCAACCAAGTCAAGTTACTATCCATATCGAATCGACAAGTTATTCATACACCTCATCTCATACATACAGCATAGAGTGTACAGACAGAAAAAGAGAATACATATGTATTAAAATACAAAATGTTGAATGTTTACTAACTCTTGATTTGATCATATAAATGTTAATGTTAAAGGTATCAGATTGTTTCTGGTTGGATAAAATAAACTAATTACTGATTTGTTTTATATTCGCAATCTAAATAGACTAAATCTTAAACGAATTCAAAATAATTATCTCCATGATCTTAAATCCCAACCATAAAATGCGTGCTTTTAATCTTTCAGTCAAAGCGTTATGAATGAACAACTAGATAAGCTAAAGGCACATATAATACCACACTTCAATTCAAGGCATAGTGAAAACGCAAGACAATGGTCATGATTGAAAATATTCTTGTAACGTAAATTAACTACTTTACTTACTTCATCCACTTTTCATGAATAATAATTAGACTACCATGGCTTACCCATTCCTAATATAGGTAGTTAATATGTATTATTGCTTGCGTGTCAAGGATTTCTGGAAATTGAGACCAGATAGCATATATTTTACGAAAATTCGAGTGAGTAACTAAGATGTGAACAACTACTTATCATGTTTTTATTATTCCGTAAGTTCCAGTAGCTATCTCATAAATATTAAGGAAATAAGGTTCTCCTACTGTTGACTGTGATTTGAATTGTGATAGTGAAGATGTGATAAATAAGCATCTAAATTAATTTTCCGGAATTTCATAAATCGTAAAATAATAGAAATATAACCGAGTGAATAGGAAATGAAGCAAATATTGATGGGATTTTTGAATCATGTAATGTAGTAGCCAATACAATGTTAATATTTCCATTTCCATTCAATAGCTATATAATCTATGCATACCAAGTAGCGTATCACAATAATTTGTCAACTTACAACTTACGAAGAGCAAAAATAATACATCTCTAGCAACTTCATTTGACAATCTGATTCGTTTGTTTGGAAAGAAAAATTCCGTCTTCAGGGTCACATTTTCCTATACTCATCGTAGTACTTAAACTGATATCATGACTTTAAAAGGTGTAACTGAATGAACACGACTACTAGATTCAACATTACATTGCATTCACTGCCATGTTGAAAGCATTATTTTATACAGCATGTATTACCAAACGCAGCCCATCGCCCAACCATGGCCAACAACTTTCAGAAATACAAAGTAAAACTAAGACAGCTGAAGAAAATGAGCAACATACGTACACCACCAACTTCAAGGCTTTTGCTTCCTTACTCAACATCATCATCGGTTTTTCCTAAGGCTAATTTTTAAGATTTGATCCTTATAGAATATCGCAAGACCCAGCTAGCTTATTTCCTATCACTTTTGCAGTACATACATCATCCATCGATACCTCACGAGAATGTTGAATGTACAAAAACTTATATATCCTATATCACATAATACAATATACAAATACACTACCTAATAGATTAATAAAATGAATTATAGCTTGAAAGACAGCAGATAGCGCTAAATTTTGTACGTTCAACGTTCAGAGGTTCAGATTTACTCTACATTCAACATTAGATAAACCTTTCAATATAAACATTAACATAGAGATAAATGTTGCTCTCAGTAAGATTTCCAGCAAAACCAAGGAAAAGTTTTAATATTAAAATCATTATGAGCATATTAAAAGTTCAATAAAAACACATTATACACCCTAGTACAGCTTACATAATTTACTGCGCATAATATCGTGATCAAGTCGTGTCGCTGCAGGATACTTACTGCATGCACTAATTTTTATTTTATATTTATTAGATAGCCACATAATACATACTTTTATCGTTTTATCTATTCTACTTGATAAAACCAGTCAACTATAATTTTTATTTGCATGTCAGTATCAGTATACTTGATTTAAATAAGTGAAAACTATATTATTTTAGGTTTTAGTCTGCTAACATGTTTACTACATAGGCTAAGCTAAACATATTCTACGATTTTTTTCTGATGGTCCTTCGTTCTTATTTTTACTCTATCTATATTCAATGATTTTGCCTATCTTGTGACAAGTAAGGACACAAAGTAGATTCGTAGTTTGTAATTTTACAGAACATGCTACCAGAACAGAAAGCATTTAAGATGTAAGATGGAACTCCTGACTACCATCAGTTATCACATCAGTTTGAACTTTTTTACCTGGCTAGAAGAACAAAAAGTTGTTTTGTAATCTACACATAACTATTTCGATACTCTCAAGTACATTTGACACATGATTTGCCCCCATTAGTAGTCCACCTCAAAACACCCACAGAGATTCGTTTCGTACGTCATCAAAAGCTTGAACCAGCCAACCAATCGACGGAATTTTAACATTACATACTTGAGAAACCTGTTAGGTTGTAAGGGGATCGAGGATATGAGTAAAATATCCAAATTCGCATTCCTAAATTACTATCTGAATACTCAGTCACTGTGCACTCAGCATGAAAAAGAAAAATCCTGAATACATATATGAATAGTGAATACTAAAATCTGCCTGCACACAGACTTGTTCTGTTTGTTGCGAATTCTATATCTATTTCAATACAACCGCATAAACCATATCATATCCATACAAACTTGCGATCTACGCTTCAAATTTGAACAAAGTTAATCTGTGAAAACACAATGGTCATATAACATACATATTGTGCAATCGTTAAAGACAGACTTCTAGACTTGTGGAGTTAGAGTAGTACAAGCACATGCTATAAACCAAAGTAAAAAAATCGAATTCTGCAACACGCAGATAAAATACAATAGTTCTTAAATTGCTAACAATAAAATGCAACCCCATGCGACAATCTGTGGCTCTTAGTCTATTTAGGGAATGGAATGGTGGTTCAAAAAGTACATGCATGTGAGTCTTAAATGCATCTTAAAACAAGCACAGTACGAAAAGATCACACACAAATGCAACTGGCATACCTTATATAGATAACGGTCGCATGAGAGCCCTTCCAAAAATAGTTTGACCTAAAAAGCGATTGGTTAAAAATACGCTGTGATTCTACCTTCCACCAGATATTGATGAAATGCACTTCACAGCTTTCCACCTCAACTAGCAGTATTGCCTTTCTATTTGCAGAGACAGACTGCCAGATAGGCAGGGCTTCATGTCTACTGTACTGACTGAGAACCATATATAACGACTACAAACACTGTAAACAAGTGCCAAACCTTGGTTTAGTTAATGCACCATTTTGCGAAGTACTCGCCCACAAATTCATGGGTTTAAAATATTGGGAGTTGGTTTCTTATTGTAACTCTGCTTGATTACCTCTTTTCAGCTTTCCATGCTACTCAATTGCAAGTTAAATTAGGTAAGTATGCTAACACGTACCTAAGACATGGTTTCGTTATAGTTTTTGACTGTGCGTAAATGATTTCAATCAACGTGCTACATAAACCATTAACATTCAATACATTACGCACGCATTGCAGCGGTTAGCAAAATGCAATATGAAAGTTGCAACACGGAAAAAATCAAGTTCAATGAAAGAAAGCAAAAGTCCACATAAAATTATAAAGCAAAGCAAAAGTCTTAAATGCGTACCTAATAGGTATTTTAAAAAGCAAGTTCAGAAGACAAGGGTGAGAGGAGAAAACAAATCCTGAACTTGATAAGCAGGCATAAATGCAAGGCAAAGTCAAGAGTCAGTATACTATAAGTCAACATGTTTTAAGAAGATGTCTTTCTCTCGAGAGTTCTGCTGAAGTGCTGAAAGCTGCGCAAATGATCCCAGAAATGTAGAGGAATAGAAGTATGTTACTCTACAATCCAACAGAGTACTGGTGAAGAGTTAATACTGTAGCACAAGTGATTCCAAGACACCCAAAACGGATGAAGTTTTTGTGAGGCTACTTCGTTATTGGCAGTCTTCTTGGCAAGGCCAGTGGCTGTTGGGATTTTTGAATTGAACTCTACAAAATTCAACTCAGGCCCGCACCACGGCGAAGACTGAAAGATTTTGCAGCTCTTATATACCAGATCGCAAGCCACCAAACGCACCAGCTGGCAAGACGAGTCATGTTCCCATCCACCAACACCTCCTCATATACATTAACAAGTGCTCTTTTCAAATGAGAAAACTAGCTAAACAAGTTATGCCAGTTAAATAAAATCATTCAACCAATGGTTTTCTTCTATTTACAAATCAAACCCCTTAACGGAATCTTCACCTCAGATATAATCTCTATCTCACTTGTACGTAGATAGTACATATAATACAACGCCATTCTATAGCATTAGTTCTTTCTGTTTGTAAACTCATTTCGCCCACACGAGCTTGATAACATGCATACGTGCTATGCTAAACATTTAAGCTGATGAGCAGGGGTACATTAGCAAATACAACACGTTTTCTTTCTTCACAGCCACAGCTGTAATATTTTTACATACAATGATAATTCAGGTAATAGGAATTTTTGTATCTACGTACAACATTGAAACTTAAAAGGCACTGTATGACTAGTACGTATGGTAGATCTGATTGATGTCTCTGTTTACTGTTTGTATTTGTATGCACACAATATTTCTGATTACTTATATCATGACTCTTCGTAGGAATAACACCAAGCTGTTGAAGCCAAAATCTCATGCTTGAAAACATGCTCTATGTATGAAAGCATTTGCATAGTTCAAACGTTGAACATTGTATTAGTATGTACCTTTGAACATTTTATACTCCATGTCACATATATTATTATAAGTATAACGATGAAAGTTGCCGAGAATTGGTGTGCGGTGTATATTACTACATACATTCATACTTATTTCATTTCATACCTATTTACAATCACGGTCATTAAGTTAATGCTCGTATCTAGAATCTGGCAACTACTACAGACTACAGAGACTTTAGCAATTCCATGCATTCAATATTCCCAATCCCTAGTTGAACCATTACATCTTAGGATTATGATGAGGCAATATATGTATGTAACATTTAAAGATACAATACTCTTCCAAAGAATATTCCATTTAAATTATTATCACACTTTATCCTCGTTTCAAACTCTTTTCGAGTTTTTGTCCTAAGGTAAAAGTACAATCACAAGGGCATAGAAAGACGCAGATGTTCATGTGCACATAGTGTGGTTATATTACTTGGAAGTGGAAATTACCGATATACATAAATTATGCTGGTGAGGACGTATGTACCTGGTACCACAAAAATATAGTTGCCGCTGATAGTACAAAAGCGAGACGCAACTAGCAATGGAAAATACAAATCAACACCAACACAGGAGAGAAAAAATGTTACCAAAACCTGACTTCACTGACATAATGTACAGCGATCAGTAATAAATGTAATAATTAAATACCTAAATATGATATAGAAAAAATACATACTACACACATTAATCAATCTTTGACCTTATTTGCCCTTCATACTGAATCTTTCAGATCAGATTATTGATTATATGTTTAATTTTGACAATTAAAAAAATTATAATCACCAATCGTCGTTACTTGCAGCCAAAATATTATTGTAATAACAATTTTCATGCAAGCATTTTTATCCTAAATCACTCATACGTACAGTAAAATATCATTTTTATACAAGAGTGAGTTGAAGGTTGCGCACTTGCAAAGCTTTTGTGATTCCTCACGAAATGTACCTACGATAAGGGTGAACCCTCAAAAATTTAAAACGTATAGTGAATGGTACAAAACAAACACCGCTTCGCTTTCATTGTAAGACATGACTTCAACTCCCTTAGCTAACTCTTCTAAGTTGATTTATAAATTGTAAAACCAACAATCAACTGATATGTCGAAACATAAAAAGCTACAAAGGTGCCTACTAAATGGCGACCACACAGTTAAAATTGATTAATTTTTATAACAAATTTCTGTTTAATTTCATCAAGCTTCAAGCTTAGCATTGTTTATTGTTAAGTTCTAAATTCTCATACTAACGACAGGTTAGAAGAAAAGAGCCCCACAAAAAATAAGTAGGTATAGCTTCAGTTTTACAAATTAAGTATTTCTACAAATGGAGTACACGAACCCTCGAAAGTTTGCAGATATGCATGCGTAACTAATTCAATACTATTTGTGCTTCAAAGTGTAACTGAGCTATATAAAATTCAAAAAACTTTTCATTCTAACTCTATAATTGCTGTAAAATACTATCCGAGATGAGGTTATTTTACGGAATCCTTAAATATTACAGGTCAGGTACCTGGTGCATCAACATTATACCTGCTATCCAAATCTGAAACAGTATCTAATCTTGGTGATGATCAAATCATAAAAGCATACGTTTCCTGTGGTTCTTAAAATATTATCGGCATTCCACCATTTCCTATCCCACCTATGCAGCTAACAGCAGAGTTCCGGATTCAAAAAGTCAGATTCTTCGGTTATTCACATAAAATAAAAAGAAACTGGGACTTTGTTAAAAGATGTTACTACTTTTTTACCTATCATATCATCTCTTTGAAACCGAAAAGTCTAATATTTAGATGAAAATCATTCGTCATTACAACATGATAATGATGAAAAATATATTGTTGAACCGTGTATTCGAAAGGAGAAGAAGGGTATCATAGATTATCTTCAATTATATTCATTAACAGTCAACAGCGTCATATTTATACTAGTATACAGTCAATAAGACCGGAAACTACGTACAGTCGCTCATATTCTCACATAAAACCTGTGTTGTTGTGTGCCACACAGTGTGTGGGATTGGGATTTAGTTCCACGTCATCCATTGCAAGTAAAGTGCACTGATAGTACTACTTTCGTACAATGCTCCAGTAGCAAGTTGTGGATATTTTTGCGCAAGCAAAACTTTAGCTCACTATACAAGTAAAGCTGTTGTTTTGCTTCTTCTGAAGAAAACAAGTTTCCTAAGTGTCTATAGTCATACCCACTACTACCACCCACTTACTTTACTACTAAACTTGACGTCATATGCAGATATCCAGGTTTTACTGTCGCACACTGAGTTGCTACAATAACTTATTTTTAAGCATCATTTTTGATATGCCCAACCCAGGCAGACCTATGTAACTTTATAATATATGATGCCAGTGATGCGTATTAGATACATTTATCTACCACCTCCGCATAAAGCATTTCCTGTGCATTTATTATTACGAAAAGAGTACCTCTTTATTCTTTTTATATTCAATCTTCATTCATTCCATACTGGTTTTCTCTCCTGTCATACGCGAGCTTGTATTTGCATTCGTTTTCTCGGTACGAAAAGGGAAACCAACCCAACCTTCTAGTCAATATGAACATGCAACAGTTCGTCCATTCGCTCCTTCTACGTACATACATACAATATAGGAACAGGAACCACCAACGTAGTTGATCTGATCCCGGGCAACGCGCCGGTCTGTATCAAAATAGCACCATAAACCACCATATGGAGTCTAGTCACTTGCGTGAAAATGCCTTTCCTCTTTCGCACTTCCACCTCCAAAATTCTGCTGCTGCTTCGCTTCGCTCATGGAAATCTGACTTACCAGTTCACGAAAGCATGAATGTGACAAACTATCAATATACTTTTACTTTTACTATTTCGATACCACATATCTCACACAAGTAGTTGTAGAATATATAAATCTATTCATTTAATTATATTACATTCCGAACGTCTTGCCCATTTAAATTGTGCTCATGGTCTTGTTAAATTAAATGTTTTCTTTCAGTAAATTACAATCAAGCAATAAAAAGTAAGTATTGAACCTATTTAGTAGTAAAGCACAGAAAATTAATAAACCAGAAGCAAAAAAAGTCAAATGAGGAATCTGAATTGTCTAATTCCATACACCATTCACTCTTGGAACCTTACGAAACGAAGCTTATTGTGTAACGTAAATTCAAGTCAAAGCAAAGACAAAAAATTATTATTTATTTATCAATATTATTTGTTAAAATATTAAACAAGATTAGATTACTGCTCTAGTTCACCTATATATTCTCACCAAAATATTACCTACATGACAAAAAGATACAAGTAATCCTAACAAAAACGATGGCCCTGCCTACATAACTTGAGTTACGTCTCTCTCTCTCTAATCCCATCGTTGGTAGAAAGCATTTATTCGACCTGATTAACATTAACGCTACTGTTGGCAGTCTACATTATATGAAAACTATGTCCTTACTTCTGTGTCGTCTAGAATTTAATACCAGCTGACAGCGATTGGAAAACTTGAGTGTTTTGCATGTTTTATAGTATATTTGATATTATGTGATCATAATAATTATAGGTTCATCCATTATTAAGTTCATTTCCTGTTCGTTTTTCACCACACACTTCATTCTTACAGAGTTTACAGTGAACTGCTGAGAACTATTTTGAAGAAAGTCTTGCGAAACTGTGATTCATGTGCTGTGCATACTACACTACTGCTGCATGCTGCCTGCCTACCTTCTTGCGAACAATTATTATGAATGTATAACAACGCTTCTCAACTAAAAACTGCTACAATGAAAAACTAGTTAAGCCCTCAAATAGTTAATGCATTGTGGGTTAATAAACCATTCATACCCAAGCGATTTGCTGCATTTTTGCAAATAAATACAGTAAATGAGCTAGCTGAAATCATTCATACTGCATACATTTGACAATTCTTACATTCTCTACACCAACACCTGACAAATCGACAGAAGGGTGCTGATGATGCTACGGTTTCTATTCAGTACACATCCACAATCATTGAGAACAAAATATTTCACTTTCCCTTTAACATGATAATGCAAGGGAGGAATTGTATTTAAGTATTATGGCTGCTCTGTGCATGCAGCTTACTGCAGTTCGTTAGGACATACATACATACTGAAATAATCGGGCCAATGCAGATAATACTAGAAGTCTGCAAAGTACGTGGTATGAATGCGTGCGTACGTCGTAAGAATATGTATGCTATAGCATACATCACAAACACATGTGAAAAATATTCAGTTTCATGTCCATATTCGACTATAATATTGGTAACTGCCAACTTTTACATAGACGATCTAAAAAAACGTAGAGATATTTATGTTTCATCGACTCATCAACATTGTATATTTTCTGCATCTTAATTCATCCAACCCCCACATATAACAAAAGACATTCGCAACATGCTAACAGAGGGCTTTTATTTTATGTGCACTAGTGCTTGTGCTCCGTTTTAGGTACCTGCTCTTTAGTACATCGTTACCGAACACAATCATAGCATACAACAAGCATTAAATAAGGAATGCTTACTACTATCTCGCGGTTGTATATTAAATGAAAAATGTTTGCTATTTCCTTAACTATTTATCCAACTNTTAACTATTTATCCAACTTCTACCTACCTTACACCCCTTTCATTTTATTTGAGCTTCAAATCTCTCTTTACTTTTGTAAAACGTTCTTATATCCGGGTGCATTTCATCGTTCCTTCAATTAATTCTACTTCATACTTAACTGTCATGTGTTACATTATCAACCCTCCTATTATATTAGTAGTATTAGTACCCCATACAACAAACAACATAACATATAGTATATAAAACTCGATGGTGCTGTTGTTGTACCATTGTGAATTAGACATACTCATACTCTGATTTCATGCGCTGGTGATTTTTTTAATCCAAATTAAAAGTTACCAACCAGTACCAACGAGCTACGGTTGTGATACACGTTCTTAGTATTACGTGTATTCAACTATATTGTTAAAAATATAAATATACAATGAATTGTACTAATAATATTCCAATAAGTCTTGCTTATGCATTTCTATTCATTCTCCATAAAGCCTGCACCCTACAAATAAATAAGTGTAGCAAAAATCCGCATATGACACAGCTAACAGATATAAGCGGTAGGTGCGATTTAAAGATTTCTTACGGTGAATACTTCAGCGAGGACCATTAATCATTATTACATGAAACATTTCTTCAAATCTCGCTTTACTAACGAAAGCATACTTCGATACTTGCGAAAATAATTTCTCATAACTTGACAAAACTACTCAATGCATCGAAAAGGCATGAAGCGACACCCTGTCAAATCCCTGTTCGCTGTCCTTCCTTAACATGACCTAACACTTAAGACAGCATGACAATTTTATAATACGATAAACTGTCCTAACAATGAATAATGATAAGATCTAGTTAATCTACCCTGGCCTTTTCACTAGTTAATTTGGAGTCAGCACGAAAATAAATTGCTAAATACAATTGCACTAAATTGTTGTACCTCAATTACATACACAGTACAATATTTATTATCGTTAGGTCCTTCTTGAATTTGAATTTGGGTCAGAGGAACCGAGCCATTCGAAAATACTTTTTTACGGAAGAAGTAGTAGTATGTAACACGTCTTCACTGTCCATTCACTTTTCGCTTAGATTTAATGTAATTATGTTTCTACACCCGTACCTTTATATCTACATCTGACATCTGTATATATGAAGGTGCAAAAAATGAAGTAAGCATTCATATAACCATGCATTTATATATAAGTGATGCAATATAGGCAAGTTAGTATTCTAATTTGCATATACATATACTTTTCATTCATCTGTTTCTGTTCTCTGTCTACTATAAAACAATTCATATGCGTATCACACACCCATCAATCCTTTTTAAACTATCAAGTCAATTGTGAATTTAACTGTTTTTTATCAAACAATGATTACCAAAATCCATCTTCATGGATCAGGCTTTACTGGCAATTTGAAATTTTTACACTGGTTGAGTTGGTTCGATTTAATAATCGAATGGTATGTTCAAATGAATTTAGCATTACATCTAAATGAAGTAACGAGGCAACTTGGGAGTAGAAAGTTACCTCGCGTGTTTACTGTTTTCTATTTGAAAATT
The DNA here is from genome assembly GCA_036850725.1 of Orchesella villosa. Lineage (NCBI taxonomy): Eukaryota > Metazoa > Arthropoda > Collembola > Entomobryomorpha > Orchesellidae > Orchesella > Orchesella villosa. Next base: position 1,841 of record JAANSM010000084.1, on the reverse strand, counting down.
CCCTTTAACATACTTTATATATACAAAAGTCCCGAACTCAGATCCCAGACCCTAGACCTCTACTTACTTAAATTGCTTTACTTCATTCATTAAAGGTTCATGCGTTTATTCTTCTTATATGATTTGACATCGTAGACTTACATTAAACAGCAAATAAAGCATCCAGGAGCCCGTGCATGCATGTGGCGTGTGGGTGGAGGTAAAGACCAAAACATAAGTAAGCAGTAAGTAGGTACAAAGGTACGGTACGCCGAACGATAGATCTTTATGCAGGATGAAACATTTGATTCGAGCAATTTGTATGTTCTACTGGCCAAAAATGCAGTTTGCTAAATTAGCTTGGCAAAGCTTGACATAAAAAGTTATCGACTTACCCCTTCATTTCCAAGGAACCTTAACGTTGCGCGATGTCCAGTCTTATGCTGAAAATAAAAAAGAAAGCATGATTACTATTCCAGAAATTACAGCGAATTTAAATGACCTGTTGCAAGGTAATCATTAATTTAGAACTTGTATCAAAATATAGTAACAATTCAATTCAGCGTTTGAAAGGTTAAATGATCTGTCGGCCTCGCTTGTCATTGACGAGGGCCAGTACGATTGCTTTTTTATGCACGATGTCATTCTATTCAAGCCTTTGTGAAGGGAACAGCGACCTTCATTCGATGCATCACATTTACATATTTCCATCTCCCTATGTATACGGAGGGAAACATTTGGTACTACAGACAGTTCACGAAGCCATTAGATTTACTTCGTAGTGATGTAGATGACATTACATTATGCGACCAATATTATGCTTTATATTCACCTTGCGCTTGCCAAACAACACCTTTTTTACCCATCTAATGACATGACTCAAGTCACTTGTTTTATTGCTACAATTGCAATAGAACCAATCCCTTCAATCACTGCACTGAAGTGATAAATATATATTTATCAATCGCGAATTCGTAACAGAAACTTCATAATGAGATGTGATGTGAGCTGATGAGCTACTAGCTGAATGAAGCCGTTCCTTTTGTTATACATGCATTGCATATTATATACCATACTTACTTAGTTATTCAATAGACAAACAAAGTACAAATATTAAAAACAACAAATATTCGTTCGTATATATTTGCAATACCAATATCCCGTACAAGTCTTCAATCTCCTATTATAAAAGTATGTATACGTGAATGACAAGTTTTCATCGACTATAAAATATTTTTTGTTTTAGTTTTTTATAAACACTGAACATGCTTAGTCGTAGGAAGCAAAAAATCTTGAATTATTCAGTTGTACTGACGACATATACTGCAAAATTTAACCTTGAACAATATTCACCAAACGCGAGCAATGCTTGGTACCGTGATAAACATCCTGACAGTCACGACTGCACTAAGCAAACTAACTCACTACAATTTATGACAAGAGAAGTTCAAAAGTACAACTGTACCATATTTTAATTTAACATCATTTCCAACGACGACAATCAAGCAAACCATAGCATGCCCTATTTATTATTATACTGTCACCGTGGATCGAATATCGACAGGTTCAGTTAAAATTCGCCACAACATTTTTTGTCGAATTTCAAATCAAATCATTTTGTCGAATCCGAACTTAACTGTAAGTCAAAACTGATTCTAGGAGATCATTCAATAACACTTTGAAGTAGCTAATCTTATATATATGCGACGAGTCTACCTGGCTGGCTGGCTGATTTCTGTGGCATGCGTGACCATTGTAACCATGCATACTGCCACACTATGTATTATCTCCATACTGCCACATTTACACAATAGCACCCATGCTTTCTCGCTCTACCCTCCTACTGAGATCGCAATGTGGCA